>AWOL01S0061260.1:0-34969 GCA_000715115.1 Nicotiana otophora
ATAAAAAATCAAGGCTATTCAGGAATTACCACCGCCAAAGAGCAAGAAAGATGTTATGAGTTTCCTAGGAAGATTGAATTACATCAGTCACTTCATATCCCAATCCACGGTAATCTGTGAACCCATTTTCAAGTTGGTGAAGAAGGATGCTGCCACAAAATGGACAGAAGAGTGCCAGAAACCCTTCGACAGAATCACGGAGTATCTGTCAAATCTGCCAGTACTGGTTCCCCCCAAACCCAGGAAGTTATTTGTCATGACCCAAAATCTCACCCTTCGTGATGGCGCCTATCTCAATACTAGGCAAGCCAACAATCTCAATAAACCACATATCTTATAATTTGAAAACACAATAATTAAATTTCGCGGAAGAAATCTCACAAGTACAAATACAAACACTCCCAAAACCCGGTATCACTGAGTACATGAGCATCTAATATGAATACGAGCCAGGAAAACACGACCTATAATAGTCTGAGACCAAATACAGTAAACGAGGAGATAGGGAAGGAGAGACAAGGTCTGCGAAACATGGAAACAACCTCTAAATCTCCGAAAAATTAACTGTGCGAAAGAATCAGCACCCACTATGTCCGGGAACACCTGGATCTGCACATGAAGTACAGGGTGTAGTATGAGTAGAACCAACTCCGCAAGTAACAATACTAAATAAAGAACTGCAAGTAGTGACGAGCTTCACAGCTGAGTCCAATTACAGTAATTTCCAACATAATAAGATAGGCATGCTTTCAAATTCAACATTTAAAGGCCAAAACAGTAATTTCATGTCAAGTTCAACTGAAACATAAGATAATATCTCTTAGAAATTTCCAAAACAGTGATATATGACAGCTGAAGTGCAACAGTAATGAAATCAAATGCATCCTCTCAGGACCACAATCATTTAGCCATTCCATTTACTCAGCACTCAATACTCACACTCAGTAGGTACCTGCGCTCACTGGGGGGTATGTACAGACTCCGGAGGGGCTCCTACAGTCTAAGCACTATAATCTGCACGGATAACTCACGTGCTGCATGAACAACTCACGTGCTACACGGACAAATCAAGTGCTATAGCATCAATATCTGGATATGCACGGACAACTGACGTGCTGCACAGACAACTCACGTGCTATAGTATAATATTTGGATCTGCACGGACAACTCACGTGCTGCACGGACAACTCACATGCTATAGTATAACATATGGATCCGCACAGACAACTCACATACTGTACGGACAACTCACGTGCTATAGTATAATATAGGAATCCGCACGGACAACTCACGTGCTATAGTATAATATATGGATCTGCACGGACAACTTACGTGTTGCATGGACAACTCACATGCTATAATATAATATCTCACCTCGGCCTCACTCACTCATAAATCTCTCTAGTCTCTCGGGCTCTCAATGTTCATGCAAATAAGCCCAAACAACAATAATATGATGCATCAATAATGAACAATAGAGATAGAGATAAAATCAACAAGTAAATTGTGACTGAGTACAAAATAATAATTTAGCAGATAATTCAACATGTGCACGACCTCTGTGGGTCCTTGTAGTGCCAACACATAATCTAAACATGATTTGTGTTTCAATTTCTCTACTACATGGAGAATGTACAGATAACCACAGATTATTCAACTATACAGTTCCATGGAATTTGACCAAGTCACAATTCCTACGGTGCACACCCACACGCCCGTCACCTAGCATGTGCGTCACCTCCAAAACTGATCATATAACAACAGGGTTTCATACCCTCGGGACCAAATTTAGAAGTGTTACTTACCTCGAACTGTATAATTCTTTATTTAGCTATGCCTTTGCCTCGCGAATCGGCCTCCGAACGCCTCAAATCTATCCACAGTTAATTCAATTCAGTCAATACTAATTATAGGAATTAATTCTATATGAAAATACTTATTTTCCAATAAAATCCGAAATTTAACTCAAAAATCACCTGTGGGTCCATGTCTCGGAATCCGACAAAACTTATAAAATTCGACAACCCATTCAATTACGATTCCAATCATACTAATTATATTAAATTCCGATGACAACTCGACCTCCAAATCTAAAATTTTTGTTCTTAAAAAGTTTTACAAAATCTTGCTTTCTTCCATTTAAATCCGAAATAAATGATGAATATAACCATGGATTTATGGAATATAATCCCTTTTGGATATAGGACACTTACCCAAGTCGAAGTCGTGAAGAAATCCTCAAAATCGCCCAAGAATCGTGCTCCAAAAATCCAAAACACAATGAAGGAAATGACCATTTTTGGTACTTAAGTTTCTGCCCATCCGTCACTAAAAGTCCATTTTCCGTCACTAAAGGTCCATTTTCCGTCACTAAAAGTCCACACCAAAACTTGCTTGCACCAGCAGTTATTGTTTTTCACTAAACATCCTCTAACTCCATCATACGAACTCGAAATTCGACGATTCTTGTGTCGTGCCCCGTTTTCTCGCGAAAGCGGGCTTTGACATTGCGACAACGCTCTTGAGTGGGAGGTAAAGTGTTAAAAGAGAAGAGTCGCCACCTAATAATTTTTAAGGTGCATTAGGGCACCTATTGTACATATAACTCTTTTTGACTAGTCAGCACCACCAAAGATCGGGTAAGGGCTCAAATTACCTCAAAGATAAGGTGTTTGACACTCTTCGAGGTCCACAACTGTGTGTCCCGGCCGAAATTAAGACTATATGGATTATAATTAGACAAGATGATTAAATGAACAAAGAGAATAAATTGTCAAAGAGTTTAATTATAACACAATGAGAATTAGTGCAAATCTTAAGGACTACAAGGATACAACTATAACAGTCTATATTAGAGGACTAAGTGTATAAAGAGAAAAAGGGGGGTCCTAAGTTTTTTAGCCTAAAGGATCACCCCGTACAACATAAATAATACTTCACAACTACTTTTAGATAGGAGTTGCTCATATTATTCGGAGGGCATAAACTATCATTTCCTGCTACCCGATTACTATGTTGAAGTTGTTTACTTAGAGCGTTTTAATTCAATTCCAGGTCGCATCCTATGCGTGCACTACATGTCCCATGCCTATGCTCTAGGAGGCTTTGGACCTCTATTTGGGTGGTTCTAGACTTTACTTAGGCTGATCAAAATGATAAAACTAAGAGACATTCAAAACAAATTGGACTTCACTTAAGGACAGTTAAAGGCTCAAGTTAGCCTCCACATTTAGACAACAAATGCACACGAACAGATTTCAACGTCAGGAACTAGATTATAATTGAGGCACATTGAAGTCGTTAAGCTATACGGTACTGTTATGCTGTTTATTCAAATTACTGATTATAAATTATTAAAACATATAGACATTGTCTCTAAGTGATTTACGCGACAGGGGGAATGAAAACCATTGGGAATACTCAGAATTACTCGTATTTGATCCTATTGGCATGCTTTCTAAGCGAGCAGCAGTATTTTATAGCTAGGTTCTAATAGCTGGCAGTTAAAAACTGATTCTATAACACTTCGTCCCTATAGGCATGTTTTCTAGGCGAGCAATAGATATAACAGTAACTGATGAATCAATTAAGAACCTATGGACATGATATCTATATGAGGACCAGTAGAGCATAAGCTAGTATAATCCTATAGGCATGGTATCTAATGAACATGTTGTCGTTATGCAAATTGAAGGATGATTATTGGCATTTGTTTCTTATAAGAATGCTTTCTAGTGACACATAGTAGTAGACATGGGAATAAATAGAGTATTTAAGGTCATACTTTGATAGTAAACGAGTTGTGTGAGTGTGTGATTCCCCTAATGGCATGATTTCTACTAGTGTACATAGAAATTTAAATAGCATATATGGCAGGTTGGATAAAATAACAAGTAAATCATATGAATTCTATAGGCATGTTTTCTACCCTTTCATGCAAACATTGGAATATACCATTTCCCCAATTTCACTAACACCCCAATTGTTTATTATAAAATTATTACACACCAGATGAGGAATATAAGTGTAGATATTACACAAGAAATTATAGTAGGCCTTCAGCAGGACCAAAGGAGATACCAAGTGTTGCCTGGGCCTTCAACAAACCCCTTCTTCGGAAATAGCATGCCCAGATCCAAATAGGGGACTATGCCCATCAGCACAGCCCAAACAATCATAGAGGAACCCAAGCCAAACCAAACAGTCACAAATTGCCCATATGACCCAAATATTGAATTACACAGAAATCACTTACATAACCCAGTTTGCAGATTATACCAATAATGAGACGAAGAAAAGCTAAATGCCAGAGATAGCTCAAGTTCCAGCAGCAAAGAGAGTGATCAAAGAACCCCAAATCCTAATGTGTCAGAGTTCACAAGGGACTCAAATGGACCCCGAGAAGTGCTCACACTAGGGAGGTCAATGGAGAGAGTTTTGGTGGCATTGGCTTTCAGCCGTCCAAGAGTGATAGATTCAGAATAGTGTTGGTAACAAATGAGAGTGAGATGACAGTGATCAAGTGATAGAATTTGAAGAGGTGCACTTATATTTTAGAAGCAGACATAGCAGGGGTGATTGAACTAAGAACATACAAGAAAAGAGAATCAACAAAAAACTCAAAGGACAGGTTGATATTACAAGTTCAAACACTGAGCATATTGGGCGGAAAACATTTTGTAAGAAGCAGGGGAATCAGGTTTTCTGAGACTACAAGATTAACACACAAAGGTGCAAAATGCCAAACGAATCTAAAGTAGAGCACTAACTTAAATAATTTAAATCCTAGGGTCTATATTATGTTGAATATCCATCACAACACCAGCAAGTAGACATGCCAACTTATATCACTAAGACAAAATAGTATCAAACATTATAAGGAAACACACGTTAAGATGGCTACTCTAAAGGTCCCAACTAATCACCAGGGGATACAGGATTAGGCAAACCGAAGGCATAATGAGTGACAAAATAGCATGGGAGCAGGTCATAGCTAGAGTGAAGGTCTTAACAGAGATTAGGACACATTATAGATACGAGTCAGTGATTACAGGAACCCAGAACAAAGCAGGGAAGCAAACTCATGCCATGCAGTAAATGTAAACATTCAGGTACCAACCCAAGCGGTAAATGTAAACATTCAGGTACCAACACATTAGGGTAAACGAACTTAAGAGAGTCCAAATTATTCGAGTTAAGCATAAACATATCTCAGAACTGGCAGATTTAGGTAAAATCAAGTGCTAAAGAAGTTCAGATCACAAAACGAGTTCAATACCAACAAGGTTGCATATAGAGATGGTCTAGAAACACATTAGGTCATGAAATTCCAGAGGTATGAATATGCAAATCATGAACACAGGAGAATAAAATTGCTAAAGCTAAGGAACTTACCAATTATCACTTGACAGATAGACAAACAAGAAAGAACAAACTCTACAATACTCTGAATGTCAGCAAAGAGCAATAAAACCCAGAATCTTAGTGGGTCAGAGTTCCCAAAGGCTTTAAACGAACCCCGAGCAGTGCTCGCATCAAGAAAGATTGAAAAATTGAATTTCGGTGCCCTTGGCTTTCTACCGGCCAAGAGCCAAAGTATAGAATATGAGAATGAGAGAATAATAGAGTGACAGCCTTTAGTTTTTAGTGAATCTCGTGAAAAAAGTCTATTTTAAAGGGGAATGGGGTGGTGTTTATATAGTAATAGAAATCAAGCAAACAAACAAGGATACACTGTAAAATCAAACATAAATAAGGAAATAATAACATGCAGAATCAATCTAATCAGATTAGGAGAAAAATTAGGTAAACCCTAATTGACAGAAATCACAGATTCGACCGAAGATTTCGGTGAATCGGCTTCGTATCGCCTTGCCATGAATGTATATAGACGGAATGCCATCTAGATCGTAAAGATTGAAGATGATTTCCACATGATTCCAGGTCTGGTACTTGCCAAAAATAGGCAAGTGCTAAGTAATACCAGAATCGTGTAAGTAACACGGAGGTGGAGCATATATGGAAGGCGAATCGTAAGAGGATTCCATATCAATGTCGGAATCGGAGATAATTGGGGGTGTAACGGCTAGGGTTCATGAAGGAGAAGGGAGTGACAGAGAGAATAGAGGTAGTTGTCTTTAGGAAATAGGGATTTGGGTTAGGTTATGGGGATATAAGGAACTGGAGTGGGGTGTTGTGAGCCGTTGATCGCTATTGATCAACGGCTCAGATTACAAATGAGTTGGGTCGGATTTTGGACTGGGCAGTGTCACTTGGGGTTGGTCTTGAGGATTGGGCCATGGATTTGGGTTTGTTTGGTCCGAAATATAGCTCACAATATTGGGCCAACTTTTAAATAAGATATTAAAAGGGAAATAATTTAATAAAAATAGTTAAATAAATATATAAAAATTATATTTATGAAAATTAATACTTTCAAACAATAGTAAAAGATTATAAAAATGTAAAATATTATTTTGATCATGAACAAGATTATGCAAATAGCCTAAGAATACCAATATAATTAAGTAAAATATATTTGAAACATGTATTATGGATGCAAATAATAATTTTAGATGATTAGGGCATCACAAGAATAATTTTAAGGAATAATCAATAAATATTCCAGTAATTTAAATGCAAGAAAATTGATTTTAAAGCTCTAAAAATTATGGAAGATTATAGAAAATACTTGTATAGATTTTATAAACTACATAATGATGCAAAAATAATATTTTGGAAGTATTAAAATTATTTGGAAAAATATGATGGCAAAATTGGGTATCAACAGCTGCCCCTCTTTACCTGGGAATGATGAAAGAGTTATTGGGTAAAGAAAATGATGACCCAATTTGACCGAATTGAGTGGAGAATGATGTGATTAAAAAGAATGGAGGTCGAACCCTGGTTCCTGAGTTGCCTACATATCCCTGGTGTTATGGGAATCAGGCCGTGTGTAGTTCTGGATCTAATGGTTAACGAAACCGATGGAGTTGTTATAGGAATGGTCGTATGTTTTGGAAAGGGTTCTTTTGGATAGGATAGTATCGGATGAATTTATGCGGAGTTATGAATGTGAATTTGAATCGTTACAGATGTGTCACAAGGTAGGAATCTGAACGGTCACAGAGTAAAAGGTAGGCAATTACTCGTAGTTGGTTACGTTTGAAACAATTGAAGGATGTGAATGTTATTAACGGAAACCGAAGCGAAGATTGCTCCCGTTTGTAGAACGGTTACCTCCTGGATTACCTGCAAAACTTAAAACACGATGCATGTGAGTATATATATGGGTTATTTTGAAAGTTTAAACGTGATGAAAATTCCCTTTAAACCATGAAGGTTGTCTTTGGACGATGAGGATGATGTCCTTAGACCATGACGTCCTGGGCTATGAAGCGTATGATAAGGGATTCTCATGCCATGAAATGGTTTCCTCGGGCCATGGGGATGGTGCCTCTAGACTATGACGCCTTTGAATAATGATGTGCAATTTTGAGAGATCCGCATGCCATGGAATGGTGTCTTCCGGCTATGAGGATGATGCCTTCGGACTATGATGCCTTTGGACAAAATGGCGATGTTTCATCCCATGAAATGCAAAGATATGATTCCTGGTCATATGCGAGGATGAGACAAGACAAATCTTAGTCTTGTGTGAGATGAGGGCGGCGCTTAGCCCTAGGTGACAAAAAAGATAGTGTTAGGTCTTAGGTAGCGTAGTATAGGTAGTATTTAGTCTCACGCAAGGAAAGGCAATGCTTAGCCTTATGAAATTAGGGAGACAGTGCTTAACCTCATGCAAGAAGAGGAGACAATGCCTAGTCTCATACAGGGAAAGGCAGTACTTAACCTTATACAATTAGGGAGGCAATGCTTAGCCTTATGAAATTAGGGAGACAGTGCTTAACCTCATGCAAGAAGAGGAGACAATGCCTAGTCTCATACAGGGAAAGGCAGTACTTAACCTTATACAATTAGGGAGGCAATGCTTATCCTCATGCAAGAAGAGGAGACAATGCTTAGTCTCATGCAGGGAAAGGCAGTGCTTAGCCTTATGCAATTAGGGAGGCAATGCTTAGCCTCATGCAAGAAGAGGAGACAATGCTTAGTCTCATGTAGAGAAAGGAAGTGCTTAGCCTTACGTAATTAAGGAGGCAATGCTTAGCCTCATGCAACAAATGGAGGCAATGCTTAGTCTCATGAAGAGAAAGGCAATGCTTAGCCTTATGCAATTACGGAGGCAATGCTTAACCTCATGCAAGAAATGGAGACAATTCTTAGTCTCATTCAAAGAAAGGCAATGCTTAGCCTTATGCAATTACGGAGGCAATGCTTAGCCTCATGCAAGAAATGGAGACAATGCTTAGTCTCATTCAAAGCAAAGCAGTGCTTAGCCTTATGCAATTACGGAGGCAATGCTTAGCCTCATGCATGAAATGGAGACAATGCTTAGTCTCATGCAGGGAAAGGCATTGCTTAGCTTTATGCAATTACGGAGGCAATGCTTAGCCTCATACAAGAAATAGAGACAATGCTTAGTCTCATGCAGGGAAAGGCATTGCTTAGCTTTATGCAATTACGGAGGCAATGCTTAGCCTCATACAAGAAATAGAGACAATGCTTAGTCTCATGCAGGGAAAGGCATTGCTTAGCTTTATGCAATTACGGAGGCAATGCTTAGCCTCATACAAGAAATAGAGACAATGCTTAGTCTCATGCAGGGAAAGGCATTGCTTAGCTTTATGCAATTACGGAGGCAATGCTTAGCCTCATACAAGAAATAGAGACAATGCTTAGTCTCATGCAGGGAAAGGCATTGCTTAGCTTTATGCAATTACGGAGGCAATGCTTAGCCTCATACAAGAAATAGAGACAATGCTTAGTCTCATGCAGGGAAAGGCATTGCTTAGCTTTATGCAATTACGGAGGCAATGCTTAGCCTCATACAAGAAATAGAGACAATGCTTAGTCTCATGCAGGGAAAGGCATTGCTTAGCTTTATGCAATTACGGAGGCAATGCTTAGCCTCATACAAGAAATAGAGACAATGCTTAGTCTCATGCAGGGAAAGGCATTGCTTAGCTTTATGCAATTACGGAGGCAATGCTTAGCCTCATACAAGAAATAGAGACAATGCTTAGTCTCATGCAGGGAAAGGCATTGCTTAGCTTTATGCAATTACGGAGGCAATGCTTAGCCTCATACAAGAAATAGAGACAATGCTTAGTCTCATGCAGGGAAAGGCATTGCTTAGCTTTATGCAATTACGGAGGCAATGCTTAGCCTCATACAAGAAATAGAGACAATGCTTAGTCTCATGCAGGGAAAGGCATTGCTTAGCTTTATGCAATTACGGAGGCAATGCTTAGCCTCATACAAGAAATAGAGACAATGCTTAGTCTCATGCAGGGAAAGGCATTGCTTAGCTTTATGCAATTACGGAGGCAATGCTTAGCCTCATACAAGAAATAGAGACAATGCTTAGTCTCATGCAGGGAAAGGCATTGCTTAGCTTTATGCAATTACGGAGGCAATGCTTAGCCTCATACAAGAAATAGAGACAATGCTTAGTCTCATGCAGGGAAAGGCATTGCTTAGCTTTATGCAATTACGGAGGCAATGCTTAGCCTCATACAAGAAATAGAGACAATGCTTAGTCTCATGCAGGGAAAGGCATTGCTTAGCTTTATGCAATTACGGAGGCAATGCTTAGCCTCATACAAGAAATAGAGACAATGCTTAGTCTCATGCAGGGAAAGGCATTGCTTAGCTTTATGCAATTACGGAGGCAATGCTTAGCCTCATACAAGAAATAGAGACAATGCTTAGTCTCATGCAGGGAAAGGCATTGCTTAGCTTTATGCAATTACGGAGGCAATGCTTAGCCTCATACAAGAAATAGAGACAATGCTTAGTCTCATGCAGGGAAAGGCATTGCTTAGCTTTATGCAATTACGGAGGCAATGCTTAGCCTCATACAAGAAATAGAGACAATGCTTAGTCTCATGCAGGGAAAGGCATTGCTTAGCTTTATGCAATTACGGAGGCAATGCTTAGCCTCATACAAGAAATAGAGACAATGCTTAGTCTCATGCAGGGAAAGGCATTGCTTAGCTTTATGCAATTACGGAGGCAATGCTTAGCCTCATACAAGAAATAGAGACAATGCTTAGTCTCATGCAGAGAAAAGCAGTGCTTAGCCTTACATAAGAAAAGCAATGATCAGTTGCGAGAGAGTAAAGTATTTCTTAGCTTGATGTGTTTGCGTTTAGCAACTTGTCGTCATGGAGATAGTGATTTTGCTGTGCGTATGTATTTGCGAATATTATTGTTGTGTCTATTGTACCTCCATTCAAAGGCAAATTGTGAGTTTTGCGGGGGACGGTTGGTTTGTGCTCTTAATTCCTTGATTCTCCTTTACTCTTGTCTTGAGATCCTATTTGAGTTACCATGGGTAACATCTGACTGTCATAGAAACAAAGTTTTCGAAAATATATGCGTGCATTTGACAAATTATTTGCGAAAATATAATTATTTGAAGTGTAGTATGTGATATCAAATAATTTAGATGAACCGGTGACTGTGGCACATTTCAGAGACATTGCAACCTCCTTGCCTTAGAATTTTGAGTGCTCCCCTCAAAATTCTGCCCCAGCGTAAATGCAATACTTTTGGTTGTTCCACATATGACGATGTTGGCTGAACTTGCAATCTTGTCCCAATTTCTGATCATAGGGAAAATGAAGATTTTATTAATATGTGATCGAACCCACAGGGCTGCCTATGTATCCCCTCTTAAACGGGAATCATGTCAAGCGTAGTTCAGTTATATCAAGTGAAGAAATGTAGACAATCCTAAACATAGTATCTCTTGACTGCCTCTGAGTTGATAGGTTTTGGCCAAATCTCTCCGTCCATTTCTGCAAGTATGAGTGCTATTCCTGTTAATACTCGATGAACCATGTAGGACCTTGCCAATTGGGTGAGAACTTCCCCTTCGCTTCATCCTGATATGGGAAGATCCGCTTTAGCACCAACTACCCCGGTGGGAATTGCCTTGGTCAGAACTTTTTTGTTGAAAGCTCTTGCCATTCTGTTCTGGTAGAGTTGACCGTGACATACTGCATTCATTCTCTTTCCATCAATGAGACCTAGTTGTTCATAGTGGCTCTGTACCCATTCTGCATCACTGATCTCGGCTTCTTGTATAATGTTCAAAGAATGCATTTCTACTTCGGCAGGAATAACTGCTTCAGTGCCATAAACCAATAGGTAAGGACTTTCCCCAGTTGATGTGCGAACCGTGGTATGGTACCCGAGCAGAGCAAATGGCAACTTCTAGTGCCATTGCTTGTAATTATCTACCATTTTCCTTAGTATCTTCTTGATGTTCTTGTTGGCGGCCCCTACAGCTCCAATCATTTGCAGCCTATATGCCGTGGAATTCTTATGCTTGATCTTGAACGTTTCACGCATGGCCTTCATTAGGTCATTGTTGAGATTGGCGGCATTATCGGTGATGATTGACTCTAGCATTCCGAACCGACAAACAATGCGATCCCGAACAAAATCTGCGACGACCTTCTTAGTTACAACTTTGTAAGATGCGGCTTCGACCCATTTTGTGAAATAATCTATAGCCATCAGAATGAACCTATGCCCATTTGAAGCAGCGTTTACGATTGGACCGATGACATCCATGCCCCAAGTAGAGAAAGGCCAAGGTGAACTTGTTGCATTGAGTTCATTGGGTGGTACCGGTATCATGTTAGAATGTATCTTGTATTGGTGGCACTTCTGAACATACATGATGCAGTTTGTTTCCATAGTCATCCAGAAATACCCCACTCTTAGTGTATTTTTGGCTAAGGTGAAACCATTCATGTGTTGTCCACAGGTTTCGGCATGTATTTTCTTGAGCAATCTGGAAGCTTCCTTGGCATCGACACACCGTAATAATCCTAAATCAGGAGTTCTTCTATACAGAATTCCTTCGCTTTGAAATAAATGGTAGGCTAAACTTTAAAGCATGCGCTTCTGATTATGGGTAGAGTGCTCTGGATATTCTCCTTTTGCCAAATATTCCTTGATGCCGTGGAACCACAGATTTCCATCTCTCTCTTCTTCAACATGAGCACAATAAGCTGGTTATTTATGAATTCCTATTGGGACAGGATCGATGAAGTTGTTGTCCGGGTGTTGTATCATTGAAGATAGAGTGGCCAATACATCTGCGAACTCATTTTGAATTCTCGGAACATGTTTGAATTCTATCTTTGTGAACTCTTTGATCATCTCTTGTACACAGTGCAAATATGGAAATATTTTGGTGTTCTTTATATCCCATTCTCCTAGAACCTGATGCAACAAAAGATCGGAATCTCCAATTACCAGCAACTCCTGAACATTCATGTCAATAGCCAACCGGAGTCCCAAGATGCAGGCTTCATATTCTGCCATATTGTTGGTACATGGAAACCTGAGTTTTGCAGATACCGGATAGTGATGGCCGGTTTCTAATATTAAGATAGTGTCGATACCTACTCCTTTGAAGTTTGTTTCTCCGTCGAAGAACATTCTCCGACCATCATATGCTTCAGTGATGTCTTCTCCCACGAACAACACCTCCTCGTCAGGAAAATACGTTTTCAATGGTTCGTATTCTCTGTCTACGAGATTTTCTGCCAGATGATCTGCCAATACTTGTCCTTTGACCGGCTTCAGTGTTACATAAACGATGTCAAACTCGCTCAGCAATATTTTCCACTTTGCTAGCTTTCCCGTAGGCATGGGTTTCTGAAAAATGTATTTTAGCGGGTCCATCCTTGATATGAGATATGTAGTGTATGCACAGAAATAATGCCTCAAATTTTGAGTTGTCCATGTCAAAGCACAACAGGTACGTTCCAACAAAGAGCACCGGGCTTCGTAGGGTGTGAATTTCTTGCTCAAATAATATATCGCCTGCTCCTTTCTTCTAGTCTCATCATGTTGTCCCAGAACGCAGCCAAAAGCTCCATCCAATACGGACAAATAAAGCAACAGAGGTTTTCCTAGTTCTGGTGGGACCAGAACGGGCGGTTTGGATAAACACTCCTTGGTTTTGTTGAAGGCTTTCTGGCATTCTTCAGTCCAACTTGTTGCAGCATCTTTCCTCAGCATTTTGAAGATCGGCTCACATATCACTGTTGATTGTGCTATGAAGCGACTAATGTAATTGAGATGCCCTAAAAAGCTCATCACATCTTTTTTATTCTTCGTAGGTGGCAAGTCCTGGATAGCTGTAACCTTTGATGGGTCTAACTCAATCCCTCGGTGTCTGAAGATGAACCTTAAGAACTTTCCAGTAGGGACTTCGAAGGCACACTTTGCGGGATTCAGTTTCAGATTGTACCTTCGAAGCCGATCAAAGAATTTCTTCAAATCTTCTATGTGATCTGTACTCCTTTGGGATTTGATGATGATGTCATCCACGTACACCTCTATTTTATTGGGTATCATGTCGTGGAAGATAGTTTTCATGGCTTTAATGTAGGTGGCTCCGACGTTCTTCCGACCAAACGGCATCATTTTAACATAATATATCCCCCATGGCATAATGAAACCTGTCTTTTCAGCATCATCCTCATCCATCCAGATCTGATGGTACCCCGCGAATCAATCCACAAAGGATTAGAGTTCATGTTTGGCACAATTGTTGATCAATATGTGTATATTAGGCAATGGGAAATCATCTTTAGGACTCGCTCTGTTTAGATCTCGGTAGTCAACACATATTCTGACTTTCCCATCTTTCTTAAATACGAAAAGTAGAAATGCATTAATTGAAATCTTCAAAACGTTAACAAATGCGGCTCGATGACTCGAGCAATTATTTCAAAGCAAAATACTGGAAATGTCTCAAATGCTTAAGAATAATTGATGTTAATCTGCCACGCTACCCAGGAACTCGATGAGCCCGGGATGGTGCAGCAGTCCAGTTTTTTAGAACAACTCCTTTCCCCACGATCTGAATGGTAAGGTCTTCCTCCTCCTCCTCCTCCTCCTCCTCCTCAACTATCACACTGCAATCCATATCTTCTTCATCCAGAAACAGTTTCCTCATGCCAGCTAAAACTTCATCTTTCTCAGATACCCACATTATGTCAGCTTGATGAAATGTCTGGTGCAGAGGTGGAACTAGTTATTACAGTGGATAATAAGGACCACGCCATGGCGGCGACCAATCCTGGTACTCTTCCCAAGTATATTCATATCCGAGCCCAAATGTTGTGCCATGACACTGTGGTTGTACGGGTTTGGCGATCCCTTGGAGGTTTTTGCCGAGACCCTTGCCAGGTTCATATCCTGTCCATATTAATATGCTTTCTATCTTGTTACTCCACCATCGATCCTTTTCAATTGCATTGACTCGCTCAATGCGATGATACGTTTCTCCACCCAGCTTCTTCCTATTCTCGATGACTAGAACGGTCAGATTGGTGTAGATGGGGTTACTTCCATCCCATGGATAATCACTTCTTGATGATTCCATTCACACTTCACAGCCTGATGCAAAGCAGAAGCCACTGCCCCAGCGGCGTATATCTAGGGTCGTCCCAACAATAGATTATAGGTAGCAGATATATCTAGCACTTGGAACTCAACATCAAACCAGGTCGGGCCCATTTGTAGGCTGAAGTTGATTTCTCCGATTGTGGCTCTTTGGGATCCATCAAACGCCTTTACATTTATACTTCCCATCCGTATCTCGTGCAAGACTTTACCCAACCTCTTTAGAGTAGTCAGTGGACATATATTGAGACTTGAACCCACATCTATCAGGACCCTGGCGATGAGCTTATCCTCAAATTGCACTGTGATGTGTATTGCCCTATTATGACTTAGTCCTTATGGTGGTAATTCATCCTCATGAAAGGTGATTTTGTGTCTTTCCAGTACCTTCCAGACCATGTTGGCCATCTCCCCAATAGTGATGTCGGTGGGTACATAAGCTTCACTCAGCACTTTCATCAAGGCATTCCTGTGTGTCTCGGAGTTTTGCAGCAGTGACAAGATAGATATCTGAGCTGGAATTTTGTTCAGATGATCGACGATAGAGTATTCCCTTGCTTGTACTTTTCTCCAAAGGTCATCAGGGACAGTCTCAACAACAGGTGGCTTAGATGCAGCTTCCTTGCTTGTTCCTCCCAAGTGCTCAGGTGTATAAACTCTGTCAGTTCTAGTCATGCCTTGTGTCGCACCTGTTTCCTCTATTTTTTTTCCTTTCCTCCTTGCTTCTGCAACATAATCCCATGGGATAGCATCAGACTTGTAAGATGGCGTGTGAGCTACCATCATAGTGAAGGGTGTGGTTACCTCGACTTCAAACAGCGCTGGTGTGGTTACCTCGACTTCAAACAGTGCTTGGGTTTGTACCACAACGGGTGTGAGGGTGTCTGGAGATGTTTTAGGATCATCTCTCTCTCGAATGAGTCTAATTGACCCTTCCGGATCCCATTCCTTGTCAGTCTCTATCACGTTCACTCTCTTACTTCTGTGATCTAGGAGAGGATTGTTACGAACATTTGGTGCAGCTTCCTTCACTGTATGACTTTAGTATCGATTAATGTCTGAATCTTGTCCTTCATTGTGTGACACTCATCAATGGTATGACCCTTCATGCCTAAATGATAGGCACATGTTTTGTTGGGGTTAACCCACTGAGAAGAATTCTCCATGGCAACAACAGGAATGGGAGTGACGTAACCAGCAGCCTTCAATCTCTCGTATAGTTGGTCTATGGGTTCAGCAATTGGGGTGTATTGTGTAGGTGGTCTGCATTTGAAGTTTGGTCTTGGTTTTTAGTAATTTTGGCGGGTGGGTGGTGGTGAGTGATAATATGCAGGTTGAGCGTTATAGGTGTGGTAGGTGGTAGCAAGTTGTCGGTATCTGGGGGGTGAAGGCTGGTATATGGGTGGAGGCATTTGGCATGTAGGTGGAGCTATTTGGTATGTGAGGGGAGACTTAGGACCCTGGGCTACCATTACGGCTCCCACTTCTTTCTTCTTCAAAATACCTCCCGATTGCAATGCTTTATTCGTGGCCTGCAGTGCCTCGAAATTTGTCACCATCCCACTTTTAATCCTTCTTCTATTCTTTCTCCTAGCTTGATGATGTCGGAGAATTTGTGATTCTCAATAACCATCAACCTTTCATAGTACTGCGGGTCTTGAGCTCTGACAAAGAACTTATTCATTTGTTCTTCTTCGAGTGATGGTCTTACTTTTGCAACCTCAGACCTCCACCGAGTAGCATATTCACGGAAGGTCTCTATTGGTTTCTTTTTGAGGTTTTGCATATAGAAAACATTTGATGCGTTCTCGATGTTGAACCTGAATCTGTCCATAAAGTCTGACGCCATGCTTACCCAGCTCACCCACTTCTTCGGATTCTGGCTGATATACCAGGACAATGCATCTCCTGTGAGGCTTCGCATGAACAGTTTCATGAGGATTTGTTCGTTTTTGCCCACTCCTACAAGCTTGTCACAATATGTCCTCCGATGTATTTTTGGATCATCAGTTCCATCGAACATTTCAAATTTGGGAGGTTTGTACCCCTCCGGCAGCTCTACATCTGGCTAAATGCGCAAGTCTTCATAATTCAAACCTTCAACGCCTTTACCACCTTTGACATTCTGAACTCTGCTAGAAAGCTTCTTGAGTTCTTCCATTATATTCTTGATGAGCAGGTCCTTCTCGGCTGACTCGGGTATATATAGGGTTTGTTGTGGGGTGTGGGGTAAGGTCTCCACATATATCGGGTTGCTTTGGTGGACTACGGGGATCTAGGCATAAGGGTGATCATTTGTTGAGTTTTGGAGGTCAGGAGTGGGTTGTGGTATATTCTGGGGAGAATGATAAGTGGTAGTCTATAGGTATTAGGTTGGGTGGTGATGATGTTGTTGCGGAGTTGGTATTGGAGGAGGATTAGGGTTTTAGGGAAGTGTAGGGTACTGGTGTGGTGCAGGAGGGTTGGTGGCGGGTTTTGATTTTGTGGGTTTTGTGTTGCTTGGTTCTGGGTATTTGGATTTTGTTGGTCGATATCAGGGACATTTATAGTGAGAGAGAGGTTTGCCAAGTTCTGTACCTATTCAAGTTCTCCTTGTAGCCCTAAAATCTTTTGTCCAGACGTAAGACCAGTTCATTCTGTGCCGAGGTGCTCCTACCATTTGAAGTTTCGACGTTCTCAGCTATAGTAGCGTTGTCCTTCCTTATACCACTCAAATCATCCATTTTCCTTTTCCCTTTGCTTTTGCCTTTGGGATCACTTGGTGGAGGAGGAGGTGGAGGACCTCTGGATCTAGTATGATATGCTGAAGATGCCGGTATGCATGAACCAACCTTGGGGAATGGGAATAATCAAAAAGAAGAAAAATCAAAACGTAACCAAGTTAGTAAGGGGTATTTAAAGAATGCTTGCAATATTAAACATATTTTGCAAAATCATGTAATAATTCGCATCCTAATTTGGGGACCTCGTTGTGCCCGAGGTAGGCCTAAGTGACACATAGACTTGGAGAAAATTGATGCCAATAATTGCGTCATTTCATTAATGTGCAAAAGAGACAAACCTTCACTAAATCGACAATGATAATAAAGCTACTAATGGTAGTTAGCCTTATTACAATTGAAATATAAAACTAGGCTAGAAAACAATAAAGGACATTATTTGCTAGTCTACTTGGTCCCTGAACGACCTTCTCCGTGCTTGGCTCTTTTGACTCCATTAATCAATTCCCCAAGTCGCACATATCTAATAATAAATAAGCTTTTGTTAGATACCCTCCTTCATTGCTATCTGTGTTCTGACAATCCGCAAGCCTCTTTCTCATCTTTCCCTCAAGCTCCATCAATCCTTGTTCCAGATATTCTAACCTTAATGTTGCATTAGTGGCGATCCCCTTCCATCCATTAATAGCCTCTATGTCTATTTTATGTTGTTCCAGGTGCCTAGCTTCCGACTCGAAAATCCTTTTGCGAAGCCTTCTATACTTGACATGTGCCCCAGCATCATCATCAATGATCCTATTTTCCAAATTGACCCCAGGCTTGACGTCTACCAACCATGATGGATAGAAATACACGTGACTAGCATGGTACCTCTCTGGCTCGATAGTCTCTTTTTCCACAATGACTTTCTGGTTCCACATATATTGTGCCTCGAATTTGAAAGGAATGATGTCCCCTTTGAAATATGCCTTGTACTGAACCATGTTGGAAACCCGAGGTATGACCTGTTTTCTTCTTGCTTGTCTCATTACCCTTATAGGAGCATAAGGATAAAATCCTCGCAACCCGATCAATACCAAATGAGTAGTATCCCTCGACCTAATGATGAACTCACTGCTAGGAAACCACTTAAACATCCAATGTACCTTCTCATATGTCAGATTGCTGAAGAAATGTACCCAACTTACAGCACTTCCGGGCTGTGTGAACCTATCTGGGATGAATGTCATTTTCTTTGGATGGTGATAAGCTATGTAGTCATCCAATGGCCGTCGCAGAAGCTCTTGACGATATTTTCCCCTCTGAAAGTTCTCTAATAGCCAGTCTTGCAGTAACAGATTACAACCTTCAAAATGTCCGAACCCCTGCTTGCACCGGTCTAGAGCGCGGTATAGTTCATCTAGGATCATAGGGATGATGGTGTAGGTTTGCCCCTCGATGACTTCCATTAAAGTTCTTGCAACCATAGATAAATGAGTGTGAATCCTTCCACCTTTCATTAGAAATATCAACAAACCCAAGAAGAAAATGATGAATACATAAACTCGGCGGTGCGTCCAACCTAAGGAGGTAATGGAAAGTTCCTCATGATGAAGATGGTACGACTTACTATGCCCATAATGCTCATAAAGAAACCCAAAAGGGATGTAGGATTTCTTTAAGCAAAGCAATTCTTCATTTTTCTTAAAGCCCAACATTTATAGAAAACCGCGAGGGGTGCGATTCTCTGGTACTAGTAACCCCGAACTATCCCATGGCAGCTTAGCAAAACCTCATATTTCTTCTAAGAGAGGAGTCATTTCTATGTCACCAAATCGAAAGACCGCTCTTTTCTCATCCCAGAACATGGTATCAGCCTAAATCAAAGCTCTATTTGGTTGGATATTAAACAAAGACGGCAAGTCACCAAGTACTCTTCTCATATGATTCTTTTCGCAAGGCGTAAGGTTTTTCCACCAGTCAAGTAGCAGAGGTGGGATGTTTTGGACCATGCCGAACCTGGGGACTTCGTGTTTTATTTTTTGCAAACAAATAAATTTAGCCATTTGCCCCTCCAAATTCGACCACTTACACAATAGTGATCAACATACTGGCACATTTTATCCAAGTAATAAACATAAAATGGTGGCACCAATTGGGATTATGGAAATCCCGTCAGGCTTTGGACAAGGCTTATCTTAGCGGGCTATTACGTTAACAACGTTTGAACCCATACTAGGTTTAACATGATGCATGTACATTTGATATTGGAGTAAGGTTTTTAGAAAGGTCTAGACAGGTACTCTCAAGTGGACAACTTGAGAGGGAAAGGCACGGGACCGTTGACTGCACCGTTGATCGACTAGTCTACCGCGAATAAGCCTTTCTAATTTTAAAAAAAGTAATTTTGAAAGAGCGCAGACATTCATCAAGCGCCTTTATGTTGATAATTGGCACGAGTGGAGTATGATGTGGAGCATGCTTTATGCAGAAATAACACGTTCTCAAGTATTTGCATGATAAATATGTAAAAGCAGTAAATATTATAGTAAGTTAAACATAGGAAATATATAGAAAGGAAAGACAAAAAGAAAGAGTCAGTTTAGTTCATGGAATATATGAAAGAATGTAATAAAGCAGATATTGGAATAGGGATGGGAGAGGCATGATATGGCAGTCTTAGACAAGATGAAATGAAGAGTGGTCATAGCGAATAAAGGTGAACGGGAAAGGGATGTGCATATCATAACAGATTTAAACAAATAAAGGTGAACGGAGAAGGGATGTACATGTCATAACAAATTTAAACAAATAAAGGTAAATAGGGGAAGGTATATTCATGTAATAGCAAAATTTAAACAAATAAAGGTGAAGAAGGAGATGTACAGGTAATAAAGAAAGTAATCCACGTAAGTCAAGTTCATTATGGTAAGAGCCTAAGTGTAATTCGCCAGCAGAGTCGCCATACTGCCGCGCCCCGTTTTCTCGCGAAAGCGGGCTTTGACATTGCGAAAACTATTTTGAGTGGGAGGTAAAGTGTTAAAAGAGAAGAGTCGACACCTAACGATTTTTAAGGTGCGTTAGGGTACCTATTGTGCAGATAACTCTGTTTGACTAGTCAGTGCCACCACATATCGGGTAAGGGCTCAAATTACCTCAAAGACAAGGTATTAGGCACTCTTCGAGGTCCACAACTATGGGTCCCGGCCAAACTTAAGACTATGTGGATTATAATTAAGCAAGATGATTAAATAAACAAAAGAGAATAAAAGGTCAAAGAGTTTCATTATAACACAGTGAGAATTGGTACAGATCTTAAGGACTACAAGGATACAACTATAACGGTCTATATTAGAGGACTAAGTGTATAAAGAGAAAAGGGGGGACCTAAGTTTTTTTAGCCTAAAGGATCACCCCGTGCAACATAAATAATACTTCGCAACTCCTTTTAGATAGGAGTTGCTCATATTATTCAACGGACACAGACTATCATCTCCTGCTACCCGATTACTATGTTGAAGTTGTTTACTTAGAGCGTTCTAATTCAATTCCAGGTCGCGTCCTATGCGTGCACTACCCGTCCCATGCCTATGGTCCAGGAGGCGTTGGACCTTTATTTGGTGGTTCTAAACTTTACTTAGGCTTCTCAAAATGATAAAATTAAGCGACATTCAAAACAAATAGGACTTCACTTAAGGACAGTTAAAGGCTCAAGTTAGCCTCCACATTTAGACAACAAATGCACCCGAACAGATTTCTACGTTAGGCACTAGACAATTTCAGAATTGAGGCAAATTGAAGTCGTTAAGCTCTATAGACATGGTTTCTAAACAACTACTCAGTTTAAGAGTATCCGGTACTACTATGCTGTTTATTAAAATTACAGATTATAAGTTCTTAAAACCTATAGACATGGTCTCTAAGTGATTTACGCGATAGGGAGAATGAAAACCATTGGGAATACTCAGAATTACTCGTATTTGATCCTATTGGCAAGCTTTCTAAGCGAGTAGCAGTATTTTATAGCCAGGTTCTAATAGTTGGCAGTTGAAAACCGATTCTGTAACACTTCGTCCCCATAGGCATGTTTTTTAGGCGAGTAATAGATATAACAGTAACTGATGAATCAATTAAGAACCTATGGACATGATATCTATATGAGGATCAGTAGAGCATAAGCTAGTATAATGCTATAGGCATGGTATCTAATGAACATGGTGTCGTTATGCAAATTGAAGGATGATTATTGGCATATGTTTCCTATAGGCATGTTGTCTAGTGACACATAGCAGTAGACATGGGAATAGATAGAGTTTTTAAGCTCATACTTTGATAGTAAACGAGTTGTGTGAGTGTGTGATTCCCCTAATGGCATGATTTCTACTAGTGTGCATGGAAATTTCAATAGCATATATGGCAGGTTGGATAAAATAACAAGTAAATCATACGCATCCTATAAGCATGTTTTCTACCCTTTTCATGCAAACATTGGAATATACCGTTTCCCCAATTTCACTAACACCCCAATTGTTTATTACAAATTTATTACAGACCAGATGAGGAATATAAGTGCAGATATTACACAAGAATTTATAGTAGGCCTTCAGCAGGCCCAAAGGAGATACCCAGAATTGCCTGGGCCTTCAACAAACCCTTTCTTCGCAAGTAGCATGCCCAGATCCAAACAGGGGACTATGCCCATCAACACAGCCCAAACGATCATAGAGGAACTCAAGCCAAACCAAACAGTCACAAATTGCCCATATGACCCAAATATTGAATTACAGAAAAATCACTTACACAACCCACTTTGCAGATTATACCAATAATGTGAGGAAGAAAAGCTAAATGCCAGAGACAGCTCAAGTTCCAGCATCAAAGAGAGTGATCAAAGAACCCCAAATCCTAATATGTCAGAGTTCACAAGGGTCTCAAATGGACCCCGAGCAGTGCTCACACTAGGGAGGTCAATAGAGAGAGTTTTGGTGGCCTTGGCTTTCAGCCGGCCAAGAGTGATAGATTCATAATAGTATAGGTAACAAATGAGAGTGAGATGGTAGTGATCAAGTGATAGAATTTGAAGAGGTGAACTTATATTTTAGAAGCAGACATAGCAAGGGTGATTGAACAAACAACATACAAGCAAAGAGAATCAACAAAAAACTCAAAGGACAGGTTGATATCACAAGTTCAAACACTTAGCATATTGGGCAGAAAACATTTTGTAAAAAGCATGGGAATCAGGTTTTCTGAGACTACAAGATTAACACACAAAGGTGCACAATGCCAAACGAATCTAAAGTAGAGCACTAACTTAAAGAATTTAAAGCCTAGTGGTTTAAATTATGTTGAATATCAATCACAACACTAGCAAGTAGACATGCCAACATATATCACTAAGACAAAACAGTATCAAACATTATAAGAAAATACACGTTAAGATGGCTACTCTAAAGGTCCCAACTAATCACTAGGGGATACAGGATTAGGCAAACCGAAGACATAAAGAGTGACAAAATAGCATGGGAGTAGGTCATAGCTAGAGTGAAGGTCTTAACAGAGATTAGGGCACATTATAGATACGAGTCAGTCATTACAAGAACCCAGAGCAAAGTAGGGAAGCAAACTCATGCACGCAGTAAATGTAAACATTCAGGTACCAACACATTAGGCTAAACGAACTTAAGAGAGTCCAAAGTATTCAAGTTAAGCATACACATATCTCAGAACTGGAAGATTTAGGTAAAAGCAAGTGCTAAAGAAGTTCAGATCACAAAACGAGTTCAATGCCAACAAGGTTGCACATAGAGATAGTCTAGAAACACATTAGGTTATGAAATTTCAGAGGTATGAATATTCAAATCATGAACACAGGAGAATAAAATTGCAAAAGCTGAGGAACTTACCAGTTATCACTCGACAAATAGACAAACAAGAAAGAACAAAGTCCACAATACTCTGAACGTCAGCAAAGAGCAATAGAACCCAGAATCTTAGTGCGTCATAGTTCCCAAAGGCTTCAAACAAACCACGGGCAGTGCTCACACCAAGAAAAATTAAAAAATTAAATTTCGATGGCCTTGACTTTCAGCCGGCCAAGAGCCAAAGTATAGAACAAGAGAATGAGAGAATAATAGAGTCACAACCTTTAGTTTTTAGTGAATCTCGTGAAAAAAGTCTGTTTCAAAGGGGAATGGGGAGCTGTTTATATAGTAGTAGAAATCAAGCAAACAAATAAGGAAACACTGTAAAATCAAACATAAATAAGTAAATAATAACATGCATAATCAATTTAATTGGATTAGGAGAAAAATTAGGTAAACCCTAATTGACAAAAATCAAAGATCCGACCGAAGATTTTGGTGAATCAGCTTCATATATCCTTGCCATGAATGTATATAAACGGAATACCGTCTAGATCTTAAAGATTGAAGACGATTTCCATATGATTCCAGGTCTGGTACTTGCCAACAATAGGCAAGTACTAAGTAATACCAGAATATATGGAAGGCAAATCGTAAGAGGATTCCATATCAAGGTAGGAATCAGAGATAATTGGGGGTGTGACGCCTAGGGTTCGAGAAGGAGAAGGGAGTGAAAGAGGGAATAGAGGCCGCTGTCTTTAGGAAATGGGGATTAGGGTTAGGTTTTGGGGATATAAGGAAAGAGAGTGGGGTGTTGTGAGTCGTTGATCGCTTTTGATCAACAGTCGAGACTAAAAATGAGATGGGTCAAATTTTGGACTGGGCAGGGTCGCTTGGGGTTGGGCTTGAGGATTGGGCCAGGGATTTGGGTTTGTTTGGTCCGAAATATAGCTCAAACGATTGGGCCAGCTTTTAAATAAGAGATTAAAAGGGAAATAATTTAATAAAAATAGATAAATAAATATATAAAAATGCTATTTATGCAAATTAATACTTTAAAACAATAGTAAAATATTATAAAAATGTAAAATATTATTTTAACCCTGAATAAAATGACAAATGCAATAAAAATATAAAATATAGGCTATTATTGCAAGATTGTGCAAATAGCCTAAGAATACAAATATAATTAAGTAAAACATATTTGAAACATGGATTATGGATGCAAAAAATAATTTTAGATGATTAGTTCATCACAAGAATAATTTTAAGGAATAATTAATAAATATTTCAGTAATTTAAATGCAAGAAAATCGATTTTAAAGCACTAAAAATTATGGAACATTATAGAAAATGCTTGTATAGATTTTGTAAACTACATAATGATGCAAAAAATGATATTTTGAAAGTATTTAAATTATTTGAAAAAATATGAGGGCAAAATTGGGTACCAACATCTTGTTCCTATGAGTCACAAATAATAATACGAACCTAGTCGTTCAATCGAAACTCAATTCGGAGCTCATTTGCTCAATGTGATACCAATGTCGCTCATTAAACAATTAACTCATGTTTCGCACTAAAAACCCAATCGCGACTTGATGAAAGTAGACCAAACTTTCCCGATCACTCTTATAATTCATTTTCAAAATCCCGAAAGTCTCGAAATCGAATTTCGAGCTCTAGAACTAAAAATGGACCTTTGGATCATTACATGCTTATGCTCAAAACACCAAACTCTTCCAAAAACCTTTCCAAAACTCATCCGAGCCAAAGGGACCCCAACCAAGTAAACTAACAAGTCCATAATATGACACAAACTTAGTCGATGCCTCAAATTACATTGAACAATACTAAAACACGAATTGCACCCCAATTCAAGCCTATTCAAAACTAACAAATTCAAAATTCTACATTCAATGCCGAAACCTATCAAATCAAGTCCGATTGACCTCAAATTTTGCACACAAGTCATAAATAACATAACGGAGGTATTCTAATTTTCAGAATCGGATTCCATCCCCGATATCAAAAAGTCAACTCCCCGGTTAAACTTCCAAACTTAAATTTCTATTTTAGTCATTTCAACCCTAATTTAGCTACGGGCTTCCAAATAATTTTTCGGACACGCTCCTAAGTCCAAAATCACCATATGGAGCTATTGGAATCATCAAAACTTTATTACGGGGTCGTTTACATATAAGTCAACACTTGGTCACTATTTTAACCTAAGCTTTAAACCTTGGAACTAAGTGCTCCAATTCATTCCAAACCCTCACCGAACCCGAACCAATCACCCTGACGAGTCACATAACAACTGTAAAGCACAAATTGAGCAGTAGATGTGGAAACGGGGTATGTAATACTCAAAACGACCGGTTGGGTCATTACATTCTCCCCCACTTAAACATACGTTCGTCCTTGAACGTGCCAAGAGTTTTTTCCAAGCCATCACATCACTATTCCATCTTACCACGCACATACCCTGGGGTGATCCCATGCCACCCTATTCCATATATGCCTGACAATATAACATAATTGAAGATCCTTACTTTATGTTTACTCCGTAAAACGTAGAACCCAAATTTCCAACATCCAGAATTCTTTTCAAGACACGAAATCTCACATCTACACATTGTATAAGTCTGAACAAGCAATATCAAGCTATAACCATAACCCCAAGTATAGTCACATAACATACTACATAATTCGCACACTCGCAGCACCATTTAGAATCACAGTAACTACTCAAAACTAACTCGGTACTAGTATTAAACCCCATACCCAACAAAACTTCATTCCAAAACCTTCGTACACTGCTGATAATGAAAGAAACACGCGGAATCTCATAACCACTCATCAGGTCAACAAGTTATGGAGCTTTCTCGCCCCAACCAAAATCATAATCACCTTCTAAGACGACTATCAATATTATCCTCCCAATATACCGTAATAAAATCTGATAGTACCCATTATAGGTCCAATGACCATATATTATTAAACACAAATATCCCACTGACATGCCACACCAATGCAACTGAAGCCACAACTGTGCAACCTTGTACCCAAAATGGAAGATGTCTCAAAGTAGAGAACCGTAATGTGAGTACAACGACCACCACCACAACTGCAATGCTATAAGCTTATTATATGTAGTAGAACCAAGACACACGAATTTAATAACAATAACCAGATCTTCTAGAGCTCACATTAACATCACTCGCACGGACAACTCACGTGCCAATAATATAATCCGCCTGACATGGTCACAGGCCTCCAGTCCAAACATATCCTACCAGAGAAATCAAATAAGTATACATGTATATGATAAATGAATTATGATTCTCATGCTCCTGAACTAGTATAAATAACATGTCATAGAGTAGGCAGATGCAAAGTGTGCTATCACCACTCAAATTGTCAAGTTAACACAGAAATAGTAACTAACCAATTTACTCAGGGAATTAGCTTCTTTGTAACCTCAGGTGTAGTCTAGATAGTTTTTGACAAAGGTACGAATACGAGAAACGCTATAACTTTATGCTTAACAGTCAACTCTAGGCATATCATAGCCTAGGAATTCTTCAAGTATGAATACTTGCTCTGACGCCCGCATGGGCTCAAACCATACATACATGCGCACTCATAGCGTGTAGATATCACAAATAATTAACGCAACTAGTGCCTCCATTGAGTTTAAATAAAACACTCACCTCAAACAGGCCGCAACCCTAAAATAATATACTTCTGAGAACTCCCAGTCTCCAAATTCATAGAACACATGAATCACCGTAACTGATCCCAACTCCAACACTCGAAGGACTAACATATCTTTCATGCCCGATCATCCCACGAGGAAATCTTCCAAAAAATATTTTTTTCCACATAGCAATAATTAGAATATCAACAGTCTATCAACCAGGTGAGTATCGTAATACCGATGAACATCCGTAAGTTAAAACACTATTCCCCTTTTGAAATGCACACCCTTCTTAAGGATTACTGAGTAATTACAACATTCATCTAAATATCTGAAACTGACCATTCTGACCAAACTTCATGACCTTCCCTTCAAGAACGAACTGTCACCTTGTATATGTAAATCTTAATCCCACACAACATTCCACATCAATCATGCCATCATGTGACAAGAACAAGAATCTCATTATGAACTCTAAGTCACCAGTAAATTACATACCTGGTTAGTTAGAAACCTTTCTCTTTCTTCCTTCCAAGAGGAAATCACAATAGACAACACGTTCTCCAAACCGATAAAAAATTATCCGACCCAAACCATGGTAGAAACCATCAAGAACACTTTGAAATTCATTTGCACATAACCAATCTATCAGAACTAAATTCCTCTAACTCGACCAATCCACACAGGTTTCCAAATCCGAGAATATTGCCATACAATACTGTAAAGCCCCACCTCATCATAAGAACCAAAACAACAGAGCATACCATTACCATACTGATCTAGCATGTTACCCATTTGTATTATTTTCTCCGAGTTTCTTCTGAATTACTCTCAAGTTGACATTTCTCGTTATCAAAACACTACTATCCTTACCCAAAGCTCACTACAAGACATCTTAAGATAAAACCACACCACCCTAAGGCTCATGAGTCATTGTATTCCTCTTAAGCACCCACAAAAGTACCACAACTGAAACGCCCACTCTGGAAATACCTTATGTGAATTTAACATTAATCTTTTACCTTTCTTATACTGGAATGTAGAATCCATAGTCATACAGAATTACTGCAAGTCCCGGCACCATCAAATGGGAATCTCAGATTCTATCCATACACAAATCCGGAAATATTCTCGATTGCTATATATAAATCTCAAACTCATTAGAACCTTCTAGTTATCCACTCTGCTCAAATCTAAATTGCACCACCCAAATGGGCCGAAAGCCACGTGCTCCCTTAGCTTAACAACACTCAAAGAGGTAACCTTGCCTTAACATCACCAATCAATTCATACTCCGTGCGTACTACATCCAACAATAACAACTCGATCATCCCATGATTTTTATATACTCATAAAGTGCAATATAACCCGTATCCAGGAATTTCTTTACTCGAGACATCCTCGATCTCAATCTCTGCAAGTCATAACCGATTCACATATATGCCTCAAACCGAAACCAGTACAACACATAACTATGAAATCAAATTGTCAATAGCAGGCTCCCCCATTTGGCTCAAAGCCATAGAACAAAACATTCCATAACTCACAATATCCATACTCTATTACTGCCATAATATTGCAGTCAGTTCAACGAAAATTCTTCACAAGCTCAGGTAACACAAACCATAAAATACCTCAATTCATCTGCTAAGCTCGCCTTCATTCTCGTGACAGTCAAGTCAACGTTTTCAACCAAATTCAAATTCCAATCTCAACACATACACTCTGCTGGTAGAAAAGAAATTCTCCATGCAACATTATAAGGAATGCACCTACGTAGATTACTCCGCAGGAGATAACCCACCTGCTTAGCCTCAAATTGGCATCTTGTTATAGCCTTTCGCAGCCACAGTTACTGCGCAATCACTTAATCTTTCTGAGTTTGAACTTATCAACACAACATGAAAAATCTACTTCGCTCCACAATTAAACCGCATGACAGATCCTTCAACACACTCATAACTCGAGACCGTACGTCACATCAAAATGGAAATCAAGCACCCAATGCCCCTTTTTACATCTCAAGCAAACTATTCCCGGCACCATCAAACCATCTGAACACACTCCGTAGTCACATCATGCTCATCATATAGCTATTCAACCGCTCATCGAGCCACAAATTCCACTCATAGGGACACTTTCGGACATATGAGTTCAAATGTACAAGTTTACACAACTGAAACTACCGAGCCTAAGCTGCGGTCTAACCCTGGCCTCAAGTCCTCTAGACTGTCCCATTACCAAAACACAGAATACATATCATGAATCTCATTCATGGAATCACAAGCTGGTGATGCACAACTGATACCGAGCGCTCACATGCGCACACGAATGCATGGAAGAAATTCAAAGAGTTATGTTTCAAGATGAATCAATTCCGCATGATAAAATACAAGAAAGTGAAATTTTCCCTAAGGGTTCGACAGCCTCTCGAAGATAAGTACAGACGTCTCCGTACCGATATGCAAGACTCTACTAAACCTGCTCATGACTCGTGAGACCTATGTAACCTAGAGCTCTGATACCAACTTGTCATGACCCAAAATCTCACCCGTCGTAATGGCGCCTATCTCAATACTAGGCAAGCCAACAATCTCAATAAACCACATATCTTTTAAAATTGAAAATGCAATAATTAAATTCAGCGAAATAAATCTCACAAGTACAAATATAAACACTCCCAAAATCCGGTGTCACGGAGTACATGAGCATCTAATATGAATACGAGCCTGGAAAACACGACCTATAATAGGAAACAAGGAGATAGGGATCTGTGAAACACGGAAACTACCTCTAAATCTACGAAAAATCAACTGTGTGAAAGAATCAGCACCCACTCTGTCCGGGAACACCTGGATCTGCCCACGAAGTATAGGGTGTAGTATGAGTACAACCAACTCAGCAAGTAACAATACTAAATAAAGAACTGAAAGTAGTGACGATCTTCACAACTGAGTCCAATTACAGCAATTTCCAACATAATAAGATAGGCGTGCTTTCAAGTTCAACATTTAAGGCCAAAACAGTAATTTCATGTCAAGTTCAACTAAAACATAAGATAATATCTCTCAGAAATTTCCAAAACAGTGATATATGATAGCTGAAGTGCAACAGTAATGAAATCAAATGCATCCTCTTAGGACCACAGTCACTTAGCCATTCTATTCACTCAGCACTCAGCATTTGCACTCAGTAGGTACCTGCGCTCATTAGGGGTATGTACAGACTCCGGAGGGGCTCCTATAGCCCAAGCGCTATAATCCGCATGGACAACTCACATGCTGCACAGACAACTCACGTGCTATAGTATAATATCTGGATCCGCACGGACAACTCACATGCTGCACAGACAACTCACGTACTGCACAGACAACTCACGTGCTATAGTATCAATATCTGGATCCAATCGGACAACTCATGTGCTACACGGACAACTCACGTGTTATAGTGTAATATCTGGATCCGCACGGACAACTCACGTGTTGCACAGACAACTCACGTGCTATAGTATAATATATGGATCCGCACGGACAACTCACGTGTTGCACAGACAACTCACGTGCTATAGTATAATATATGGATCCGCACAGACAACTCATGTGTTATAGTGTAATATATGGATCTGCACGGACAACTCACATGTTGCACCGACAACTCACGTGCTATAATATAATATCTCATAATCAGGCCCTCGGCCTCTCTCAGTCATAAATCTCTCCAGTCTCTCGGGCTCTCAATGATCATGCACATCAGCCCAAACAACAATAATATGATGTACCAATAATGAACAATAGAGACGGAGATAAAATCAACAAGTAAACTGTGACAGAGTACAAAACAATAATTTAGTAGTTAATTCAACATGTGCACTACCTTTGTGGGTCCCTACAATGCCAATACATAATCTAAACATGATTTGTGTTTCAATTTCCCTACTACATGGAGAATGTACAGATAACCACAGATTATTCAACTACACAGTTTCATGGAATTTGACCAATTCACAATTCCTACGATGCATGTCCACACGCCCGCCACCTATCAAGTGCGTCACCTCCAAAATCGATCATATAACAACGAGGTTTCATACTCTCAGAACCAAATTTAGAATTGTTACTTACCTCGAACTGTGTAATTCTTTATTCTGCTATGAATTTGCCTCGCAAATCGGCCTCCGAACGCCTCAAATCAAGCCACAGTTAATTCAATTCAGTCAATACTAATTATAAGAATTAATTCTATATGAAAATACTAATTTTCCGACAAAATCCGAAATTTAACTCAAAAATCGCTCGTGGGGCCCACATCTTGGAATTCGATGAAACTTATTAAATCCGACAACCCATTCAATTATGAGTCCAACCATACCAATTTTATCAAATTCCGATAGCAACTCGACCTCCAAATCTAAAATTGTTGTTCTTGAAAGGTTTTGCAAAAATCTTGCTTTCTTCCATTTAAATCCGAAATAAATGATGAGTATAACCATGAATTTATGAAATATAATCACATTTGGATATAGGATACTTTCTCAAGTCGAAGTCGTGAAGAAATTCTCAAAATCGCCCAAGAACCGTGCTCCAAAACTCCAAAACAAAATGAAGGAAATGACCATTTTTTGTCCTTACGTTTCTGCCCATCCGTCACTAAAAGTCCATTTTCCGTCACTAAAAGTCCATTTTCCGTCACTAAAAGTCCATTTTCCGTCACTAAAAGTCCACACCATAACTTGCTTGCACCAACAGTTATTGTTTTTCACTAAAAAGGCTCTACCTCCATCATACGAACTCAGAATTCGATGATTCTTATTCCTATGAGTCACAAATAATAATACGAACCTAGTCATTCAATCGAAACTCAATGCGGAGCTCATTTGCTCAATGTGATACCAATTTCATTCGTTAAACAATTAACTTATGTTTCGCACTAAAAACCCAATTGCGACTTGATGAAATTAGACCAAACTTTCCAAATCACTCTTATAATTCATTATCAAAATCCAGGAAGTCTCGAAATCGAATTTCGATCTCTAGAACTAAAAATGGACCTTTGGATTATTACATGCTTATGCTCAAAACACCAAACTCTTCTAAAAACTCTTCCAAAACTCATCCGAGCCCATGGGACCCCAACCAAGTATACTAACAAGTCCCATAATATGACTCAAACTTAGTCGATGCCTCAAATTATATTGAACAACAAATAAACACGAATCGCACCCCAATTCAAGCCTATTCAAAACTAACAAATTCCAAATTCTACATTCAATGCCGAAACCTATCAAATCAAGTCTGATTGACCTCAAATTTTGCACACAAGTCATAAATGACATAATGGAGGTATTCCAATTTTCAAAATCGGATTCCGGCCCCGATATTAAAAAGTCAACTCCTCGGTCAAACTTCCAAACTTAAATTTCTATTTTATCCATTTCAAGCCTAATTTAGCTACGGGCTTCCAAATAATTTTCCGGACACACTCCTAAGTCCAAAATCATCATATGGAGCTATTGGAATCATCAAAACTCTATTCCGTGGTCATTTACACATAAGTCGACATCCGGTCACTATTTTAACCTAAGCATTTAACCTTGGAACTAAGTGTTCTAAAATTTCAAAACCTCACCGAACCCAAACCAATCACCCCGACGAGTCACATAAAAATTATAAAGCACAAATTGAGCAGTAGATGTGGAAACGGGGTTGTAATACTCTAAACGGTCGGCCGGGTCATTACACTATTATTTATCAACTTGTCAGTCTTGGATAACTCCTTCGGCTGTGTGTTGGGACAGCATAACAAAATGGGCAAAAAGGAGAAGGCCATCTACTACTTAAGTAAGAAGTTCACTCCATGCGAGGCCAAGTATACTATGATAGAACGTACTTGTTGCGCCCTGACTTGGACTGCTCAGAAATGAAGGCATTACATGTTGGCATATACTACGCATCTGATATCTCGGCTCGACCCGCTCAAGTACATCTTCCAGAAGTCTATGCCTACAGGAAAGCTAGCTAAATGGAAAATTCTCCTCAGCGAATTTGACATTGTGTAAATAACTCAGAAGGCTATCAAGGGGCAAGCTTTAGCCTACCACCTCACAGAAAATCAGGTGGATGGGGATTACGAGCTGCTTAACACGTATTTTCACGATGAAGAAGTGTTATTTCCCGGAGAAGATATTGTAGAATTGTACCCTGGGTAGAGGATGTTTTTCGATGGAGCAGCAAACTTAAAAGGAGTTGGTATTGGGGCAGTCCTGATTTTGGAATCTGGACAGCATTATCCAGCATCGACAAAGATAAGATTCCTTTGTACCAATAATATGGCCGAACACGAAGCATATATCCTTGGGATCAGAATAGCAGTCGACATGAACGTCAAAGAACTTTTGGTCATAGGAGATTCTGATCTGTTGATATACCAAGTCCAAGGGGAATGGTCCACCAAGAATGTCAAGATACTTATATACTTGCACTGCGTAAAGGAACTATGCAAGAGGTTCACAAGATCAAGTTCAAGCACGTCCCTAGGATTCAGAACGAGTTCGCCTATGCCCTTGCAACCCTATCATCTATGATTCAGCATTCAAACAAGAACTACATCGACCCTATCAAGGTAGAGATCAGGGATCAACATGGCCATTGCTTCCATATAGATAAAGAAACAGATGGTAAACTATGGTATCACGAAATCAAAAAATTCCTTGTAACTAGAGAATACCCGGAGAATGCTACTAATGATCAAAAGAGATCCCTCGGGAGGCTAGACAACCACTTTTTCCTCAATGGGTAAGTCTTGTACATGAAGATCCCAGACTTAGGTTTGTTGAGATGTGTAGACGTCGCTGATGCAACTAGATTACTGGAGGAAATGCATGCAGGAATGTACGGACCCCACATGAATAGGTTCACATTAGCCAAGAAGATCTTGAGAGCTGGATACATTTGGATGACTATGGAAAGCGACAGCATCTGCTACATGCAGAAGTGTCACCAGTGCCAGATTCACGGGGATTTCATCCGGGTTACATCAAATGAGTTAAATGTAATGTGTTCACCCTGGTCGTTTGCCTCTTAGGGCATGCACATGATTTGACCTATAGAGCTTGTCGCATCAAACGGCCATCGTTCATCTTGATAGTTATCGACTATTTCACCAAATGGGTCGAGGCATCTACTTATAAAGGCATCACAAAGAAGGTAGTGGCAGATTTTGTCCAAAACAACATCGTCTGCAGATTTGGGATACCGGAGTCTATCATCACTGATAATGTCGCTAAACTCAACAGCGACCTCATGAGAGAAATCTACGAGAAGTTCATAATTGTCCATCGTAATTCCATAGCCTACAGACCACAAATGAATGGGGCAGTCGAGGCAGCCAACAAGAATATCAAGAGAATTCTATGGAAGATAGTAGAGAATCACAGACAATGGCACGAGAAACTACTTTTATCTTTACTGGGTTATCGGACTATCATGAGAACATACATTGAGGCAACGTCATACATGTTGGTATATAGCACTGAAGCTTTGATACCCACAGAAGTCGAAATACCATCTTTAAGGGTCATTCAAGAAGAAAAATTGATCGACGTTGAGTGGATACGGGTCAAACAGGAATAACTCATGCTCATTGACGACAAGAGAATGGATACAGTATGTCATGATGAGCTATATTAGAACATGATGGCCAACTCATTTAACAAGAGAGTGAAGCCTCGCCAATTCACATCGGGGCAATCGATTTTGAAGAAAATATTTCCCCACCAAGAAGAAGCCAAAGGAAAGTTCACACTAGACTGGCAAGGTCCTTACGTGGTTGGCCGAGCATTGTTAGGTGGAGCTCTAATCTTGGCAGAAATGGATGGAAGATTCAACACAAAGCTCATCAACTCAGACGTAATTAAAAGATACTATGTTTGAAGACAAATAGAGTTAGTTTTTTGCTATAACAGAACTATGTTCAACCTGACTTCCCACGGAGGGATATGTAGGCAACCCACGTAGGGTTCAGTTTCTCTCCCCCTTTCTCTTGTAATAGAAAAAACCAAATATCACTCTTGTAAGATGCTCAAGAACTATGCCGACTTGATTTCCTCATAAAGGAATACGTAGGCAATCCTCATCGGATTCAGTCATCTTTTG
>AWOL01S0061262.1:0-11313 GCA_000715115.1 Nicotiana otophora
TTGTAAACTCTATTCTTAGAAGCTCATGATTTGTACTACCAGTCCTTGGGAAATGTATAAGATGCAGTAAATTACTTTCGTTTAATTGTCTTGTTAATATCATTGGAATTGGATAGCTTTTAATTGGCTTACCTAGCGGGTTGGGTTAGATGATGTTGAATTTTGGGTCGTGACAGTTATGGTCCCCAAATGAGACGCATGGTTTTCTTTTCTAATATACCGTCGTTGGAAAAGTTGAGAGTCACCTACGTCTTGATTTGGAAGATTACTAACCGCTAGACTGAAGAATTCTATTCGTTCTCATGGATTCGGATACGCTTCCGTATCTAGTATTTATTCTTAATAATTTGACATGACATGTCTTGAGTAAAAAATAAGGATTTCATCTTAAAGTGTTTTAATTCTAACAGTCGTGTACTAAAATAGTTCGTGACAACTGTACGAGAGAAAAGCAGAAAACCCGAAAAGCATATCCAAGAGGAATATATCACTGCTAAAAAAAGAAAAAGGGAGGAATATATCACAGAATATATATGTTCTTTTTTATGGAACCTTTGATGGCTGAGAATAAACAAGTGCCCACCATTTAACGCCTTCATTTTTGACTCTTATAGTTTAGTGAGGAAAGCAATTAATTAAGCAAATGGTTTTCTGTCTTCATTTCTATGCATTCACTAATATATATTTTTTTCCACCAATAGATGTTGTTGCTAGGTTTCTGATCCAGACAAGAACTGTTGACATATCACGCTGCTAACAATGAATAGCGTTGCGTTGAACTAAGGACAATTAATTATTATTACCTCAATACTAATGTTAATGTTCAGGCTCATTGGTAGTTGTTTGGTGCCTAATAATCCACCTTAATTTGTCAATTGTTAGACGGCTTTATTTTGTTGGTATTTAAGTCAATATTTTTTATATTATATTACAACACTCCTCAATGTTTATATCCTACTACAGTATCAATTACCGTCCACTTTATTCTTTAACGGAATATAAATTACTGTCCTACTATATATATACAACTATGTAATTAATTCATGGCTTCTCTTTTTAGTACGTACTTATTATGACTCGGACTGTTACATAAGACCAAAAGAATTAAAAAGAATATAACCAAATAAATAAATTTATTACACTTTTTAACGACACAAATTATCCATAAGTTTTAATTTATATTCTAAATTAAGCATTCATTTAAACACGTGCTGCAGGTCCTATGCATGGTCTCATGGTGGTTGACTGCTGACTATGAGTCAACTATCAAACGAAAGTAGAAACAGCACTACACAGACAGGATGGAGGCTTTAGATTGCTATGTTTTGTCTTTAATTAGCTTAACTAGTCAAATGGAAGGTTCGCATGCACCAAGTTTTACTAGTAAGTTTTATTTTTAAAAGTTTTAAAGAAGTTTAAACAACGTGACTCTCATGCTTACCAAAGTAACGTCATAGCCCAGATATTAAGTACGTTGTATATTTTTTTCCCCATAAACATACAAACACGAGTGCAGTACCAATTAGTAACTCGTAGCAGATAGTATATCATTACTTTAACGAGACCGAGTGACCAATAAGGTGTTACACCTAAGTTTCAATGATGACAATAGTTAAATTTAATTGTATCTATTGGATTGCAGGAAATTAGGAAGACAATGCTCAATCAAAGAAAGTTAAGATGTCAAGAATATCAGAAAGGAAACAAGATCAAATGCAGCAAGAACAATACTAAATTAAAGGATGTCAAGACCATCAAAAAGGAAATAATATTAAGTGCAGTCACTATAGGAAGACAATCCTTACTTCAAGGATCGATTTGGAATCTAAAGATTCTGAGGATTGATCGATCAAGTCAAATCACAAATCACTCCCTTGATTGTGAATGAGAAAAGGAAGGAAGTTAATGAATCCAGCCCATCTCTTGAGAAGGATTCTGAGACACCCCTTGGGTCAAAACTCTTAGAATATTTTGTGCCTCAATCAAGGGTGAATCTGCAATGGCTACTCAAGACTCTCGTATAAGAAAGCTGGCAGACTCAAGAATTCGATTATGCAACTTATCACTATTTTCTATACCTTTCTAGTTCTTAGCACAAGTACTGTATTCCTGAGTTTACTAGTGTCTCAAAAGATAGGAAGTGTTAAGAAATAAAATAATAGTTGTGTCAAGTTTGAAAAACATTGTTGCTGAAAATTGTTGGTGGTAAATGATCCAAAAACCACTACTAATGTCACAAACTATTGAAGATCTAAGAGAACCCTTGTGACTCAAGGGAACTGGTTGTAGGTACCATACTAGTACTGAACCAGTATAAAGCTCTTGTGTTCTTAGCTTTTAAATTCCTCGCAATTTATTTTCATTGCCAATCAAATCTGCTGATAAAGTTAAGTCGACTAACTCTTTCTTGAGTCGACTAAGTTTTTAATTAAGTTACAATTCACCCCACCACCCTCTTGTACTTTCAATTGGTATCAGAGCAAGGACTCACATTGTTGCCTAACAGCAAGTGAGGAAAAGATCATGACGTCAAACATAGTTGTTGGAGCTCTATTTCAAGAAGGGACTTCTCAAGTAAGACCACCATACTTCAATGGTTAGTACTTTTCACATTGAAAAGTGTATATGGAAACCTATACAATGTCATGCGACATCAAAGTATGGCGTGTAATCAAAAAGGGAAATCTTTAAATTCCTCCAAAGAAGGATAAAGATGGTGAGATCATAGTATCACCTGATCCTCTGGACTTAGATTATTACACTAAAGAACAAACAATTGTTATTCAAGTGAATGTTAAGGCTAAAAATCTTTTATACAATGCCATTAGCGGTGAAGAGTATGAAAATATATCAAATTGTGAAACTGTTAAAGAAATGTGGGATAAGTTAGAAGTCACATATGAAGGAACGAAACTAAGTGAAGGAGACAAGAATAAATCTCCTTGTGCATGACTATGAATTATTTCAAATGAAAGACGAAGAATCAGCTGAAGAAATGTTCTCTCGATTCAGCAAAATTCTTGGGGACTTGAAATCCTTTAGTAGACCAATCAAAAGATGAGAACATGTCAGAAAAATTCTAAGAAGTCTACCACTATTTGGCAACCCAAAGTTATTGCTCTTGGATGTTAGGACCTCGACAAGATGTCATATGATGAACTCAGGGGTGATCTTATTGCTTTTGAGAAAACACAATTAGACAGGCAAGTTCATCAAGAGAAAAGGAAAGCAGTCGCTTTTAAAGCAACTGTGGATGAATCAGAAATTGAAGAAGAAGAAGAAGAAGAAGAAGAAGAAGAAGAAGAAGAAGAAGAAGAAGAAGGAGGATGAGGAGGAGGAGGACAAGATGAAAACATTGCTATGCTCTCCAAAGTCGTGACAAACATGATGACGAGGAATAGGAACAATAGAAGAGATAAGCCGAACTTCAGAAAAGGGAAAATGGGAAATGAAAACGACAAAAATGATGGAAGATGCTATGAATGTGGAACACAAGGACACATTCAAGCAGAATGCCCTGAACTAAAAAAGAAACTCAGCAGAAACCTTCAAAAGAAAAAGTCTTTTAGAGCTTGGAGTGATGAAGAAGAATCTGATCATGAAGAAATTACCAACATGTGCTTCATGGCTACGAATGATGACAGTGATGGAGACTCAAGTTGATGGGTCTCATGGCAGATGAAGGAACCAGTGAGGTACATTCTCCTATGTGTCCCAAATGTAATAAACTTCAAGAATTTATTGATATTTCTCTTGTTGACATTGAGAGGTCCTAAATGAGCTTCGAAAGATTCAACGAGAAAAGAAAGACTAGGCTCTGAAACATGAAGTATATGAAATAGAAAAAGACATGCTTCTAGAAGAAGTTCATGAATTTCAACTTCAACTGAATGGATTAAGAAAATCCACCAGCCAAAGTTCCATCAGATCTAACCAGTCAACTTCTCGTATTAATTCATTTAGGAGAAGAACTTACACTGCATGCATTCACTGTGGCAAAAATGAGCATAAATCTAACCATTGCAGGTTAAGAGATAAGATTTCTCAAAGTCCTACCAATCCATCTTATTTTTATTGCGGAAAATCTGGCTATACCTCTAATCATTGCAGGTTCAAGAATACCAAAAGATGGGTTTGGCGACCCAAGGCCTCCAACCAAGCTAACAATGAGAACACTAACCGTCCATGACCCAAGTAGGCTTGGGTACCTAAAAATAAGTAATTTATTTTTGCAGGAACACCGCAAGAAGAATCTAAAAGGGAAATGGTATCTCGATAGCGCGTATTCCAGACACATGACAGGTGACAAATAATTATTCAAATCTATCACTAAACTTGATGGTGGATCTATCACTTTCAGAGACAAATCAAAGGGAAATATAATTGGAGTAAGAAGAGTTCCCCTAAACTCATCATGAGATGTAGATGAGGTCTACTTAGTAGACGAACTTGGTTACAACCTGCTCAGCATCAGTCAACTATGCGACAATGACTATGAGGTTCGTTTCAAAAAATATGGTTGGTTCATTGAAGACGAATCAGGTAAAATTATCCTATCTGGAAGCAGAGATAGAAATGTCTACACTCTTAGCAATATTGACAGTCTGGGGAATCAAATTTGTTTAGCTTTAATGATTGATGATCTCTGGTTATGGCATAGAAAGCTTGACCATGCTAGCATGCATACAATTCAAAAACTTTCCAAACGTGATCTTGTCATTGGTCTTCCAAAACTATATTTTTCAAAAGATCAAATTTGTGATACATGTCAACCAGGAAAACAAATCGTTCATCTTTTAAAATCAAAAATATTATTTCTACTACAAAACCTCTTCAATTTTTGCATATGGATCTTTTTGGTCCAACTAGAACTGCTAGCATTGGTGGTAGAAAATATGCCTTTGTGTGGATGATTTTTTTCGTTTCACCTGGGTTATTTTTCTAAGTCATAAAGATGAAGCTCTAAGAAGTTTTGAAGTCTTCTGTAAGAAGGTACATCGTGAAAAGGGATATTACACTTCTGCTATAAGAAGTGATCATGGAGGAGAGTTCGAAAGCAGAGCCTTTCAAAACTTCTGTAATGATGAAGGAATTTCTCACAACTTCTTTTCCCCAAGATCACCTCAACAAAATGGAGCGGTAGAACGTAAGAATAGAACCTTGCAGGACATGGCAAGAACCATGATTGTGGAAAACTCTCTCTCACACCACTTCTGGGCAAAAGCTATAAGCACAGCATGTCATATCATTAACAGATACCTGATTCTACCCGTTCTTAAAAAGCCTCCATATGAGCTATGGAATGGTAAGAGACCCAACATCAGTTATTTTAATCCATTTGGCTATAAATGCTTCATTTACAATAATGGAAAGGACAATCTGGGTAAGTTTGATCGAAAAGGCGACGAAGGTATTTTTCTTGGATATTCTTCTTCAAGTAGAGCATATAGAGTATTCAATAAAAGAACCTTATGTATTGAGAAATATATTAATATTATTTTTGTGGATACTAACCCTCGCTTAAGGAATGAAAAACTTCCTGAAGATGAGAAAATTTCTATTGTCCCAAAGACTGTTATTACAAGAAAAGACAGTCACGATCAGGAAACCAATCAGCAAAATCAGTCAACCGAGGAGCACATTGAAATCCATGAACCATCTTATGTTGAACAGTCAACTATATTGGAAAAGGAGCCAATCACAAATGTTCCAATGAATGAAAAAGTGAACCCGGATATCCCCACAAGTTCATCATCGGAAATCCATAAGAAGGTATCACTATCAGAAGGTCTCAAAAGCTCAACTCTCGCATGGCCTTAATATCACAACTTGAGCCAAAAAGGTTGATGAAGCTCTCAAAGATGACTACTGGGTCAAAGCCATGAAAGATGAACTTGATCAATTTGAAAGAAATAAAGTGTGGGACTTGGTTCCAAAACCATCCAATGCCTCCATCGTAGGAACTAAATGGGTTTTTAGGAATAAGCTGAACGAATCTGGTCAAGTAGTTCATAATTAAGCAAGGCTAGTCACCCAAGGTTACTCACAGCAAGAAGGAATCGACTACGATGAAACATTTGCTCCTGTAGCAAGATTAGAATCCATTCGAATACTACTTGCTTTTGCTGCTCATAAAGGATTCAGGCTATTTCAAATGGATGTAAAAAGTGCCTTCCTAAATGGATATATCCTTGAAGAAGTATATGTGAAACAACCTCCTGGCTTTGTAAGAAACAGTTTCCCAAACCATGTATTGAAGTTGTCAAACGCTTTATACGGACTCAAACAAGCCCCTCGGGCCTGGTATGAAAGACTAGGCTCTTTTCTTCTAAATCAAAGTTTCAAAGAAGGTAATATCGATACAACTCTGTTTATTAAGCGTTCAAATTCAGGTAATCTTATTACTCAAATTTATGTAGAAGATATTATTTTTGGAAGTTCTAACTTTGTATTATGTGAAGAATTTGCTCATATTATGAAAGGAGAATTCGAAATGAGCATGATGGGAGAGCTAACTTTCTTTCTTGGATTATAGATCAAGCAATCTTCCAAAGAAATCTTCATTAGCCAAGCCAAGTACACCAAGGATATCACAAAAAAGTTGGGAATGGAGAATGCAAAACCTATTGGAACTCCAATGAGTCCAACAACTACTATTGAAGGGGACAAGAATAGAAAAAGTGTGGATGAAATAATATATAGAGGAATGATTGGATCTCTACTATATCTCACTACTAGTCGACCAGATATAATATTCAGTGTTTGTAAGTATGCAAGATTTTAGTCGGCTCCAAGGGAATCTCATTTGAGTGCAATTAAACGCATTATTAGATACCTCATTGGGACCACTGAATTAGGATTATGGTATGCTCATTCTAACAATTTTGATTTAAAAGGTTTTTCAGATACAGATTTTGCAAGTGATAGGACTGACAGGAAAAGAACTAGTGGGATATGCCAATTATTGGGGAATGCTCTAATTTTCTGGCATAGCAAGAAACAAAATTGTGTTGCCTTGTCAACTACTAAAGCAGAGTATTTAGCTGTTGGAAGCTGTTGTACACAAATTCTTTGGATCATGCATCAACTTCTCGATTATGATTTAACTCTTACTTCCACTCCTATTTTTTGTGATAACACAAGTGTTATATGTCTGTCAAAAAATTATGTACATCATTCTAGGGCAAAATATATAGAAATTAAGCATTATTTTATTCGTGATCATGTTGCAAAAGGTGATATTTTTTTAGAGTTCATTAGCATTGAGTCCCAACTTGCTGATATTTTTACAAAATCACTTTTGGAAGAACGTTTTTGTCTACTGTGTAAAAAGATTGGTATCATGTCTAATCGCGTAAAGATTTTTCTGTATCTTTGCAAAATATTTTACTTCCTTTTTTGTTTGCTTAATTAATAGGTTTATTAATTTGATGTGAGTGAAATTATTACTCTTCCATTAGTGCTGCCGAAGCAACTCCTCAGAAGTGTCACTTCAATCTGAACCTACCCTTTTCTCTAACTGATACAACCCTTCAATCTTCCAAGAGCCTAATTAAGTACCCTTCTCTTCTATTATTCTCCATCACTTCACACCAACTCCTTTACCATGGCTAAGAGAAACCTCTCATCCTCCACTGCAACAAGACGAAGCAGGCGGTTTCAAAAATCCCAAAACCCTGAAGAAACCTTCGACCTTGAATCATCTCTTGACTCATACATTCTCAAAACTGATAATGAAAGTAGTGACTTATAGGAGGATCTTCCCATAAGCCAGAAAAAGGCTGAAAAAAGACCTATGGATCACACCCTCAAAAGGCCTACACGCAAGAAAGGGAAAGTGGGAAGCATAGATTTTGGGCTAGAGGATAAACTGAACTTCTACGGACCAAGTGAGAAATAGAGGTTTGAGTCTTATAAGTCTAAATATATGGCTTATGGACGCTCTGTAAGTCTCTCTCTTATGAAAGATATGCATTGTGATGTAATTTCTATCTTTGATTTTCAACGTCTTTCTCCTCTATTTGATATTGTTGGAAATTCTGTGTATGAAGAACCTATGAGGATGTTTTATGCAAATTTGTTCGTTAATGACAAAGATAATTTGGAGTCAATGGTCCTAGGTACTCGTATTGTTCTTGATTCTTATCAAGTTGAGAAGATTTTTTCTGCTATGTTTCATGGGTATGATGTTTTTGTGCAAAACTCCTGGCCAAAAGACTTTGAAGTTACTTTAGAAGAGGCAGAAGTTTGTTTGTCTGAAAACCCTCCTGACATTGGTCCTAAAAGTCTTGAGTCTGAACACCATGTGTTAGCCCAGATGATTTCTACTACTCTCCTTCTTAGGACTGGGTCTCTCAGCACTTTGTCTACTAGGGATATCTTTGTTCTTTACTGCCTTGTGAACAATAAAAGGCTTGACTGGTTTGTGTGGATTCGTCAATATATGCTTGAAAGTATCAGTGACATATCTTCTTCTGCTGCTTGTTTACCTTATGGATTGCTCATCTCACATATTCTTGATGTCATGAAGGTTGATCTAGCACCTTTTTCTCCCAAGTACATTTCAAGCACCTATGCTAAGACAACCTTTGCTATGATAGGTTACACCTTCAGTGACGATGGATGGGTCAAGCATGCCAAGATTGAAATCACTCCAATACAAGTTGAGCCAACCACTGAACCAACTGAGCCTGAGTCGACTGCTACCAACAACCTACTGCAGATTCAACAAGGACTGGATAGGGTAAAAACCATGCTCATTGCAATGAAAAAATAGGTGGACAAGATCAGGGAAGTCACTAAAGAAATAGGTACAGATACAGCTAAGCTCAGGATGGACATGGGAGCCACAAGGAGGCAAGGAATCAGGGCATTCAACTCCATGACAGAGAAAATGGACAAAATCACCAAAGAAGTTGAAACCTCCTATGACTCTTTCTATACCAAAGTGATCAACACCCTGAAATACTTTATGGGGGGGGAACTAAGGCAGTTTTGTGTGTGTTTAAAACAATCGTGTTTGCTCTTTGTTTGTTTTGCTTTGTTAATTGTTTTTGCTTTGGTCTGTAAGAACCATCACTATGTACCTCTGTTGAAGGCATAATATATGTTACCCTAACTATTATGTTCATTATCTACTTTGTTATGTCTATTTTGTCTTCACTTGCTTCTTTCTTTTTGATTGATGTCAAAGGGGGAGAAAATGTGAGAGTGAAGTAGACAACAACTTAAGGCGAGCAACACTTCAGTACAGAGAAGTGTAGAGTAACAACTCAGCGGGAGCACCACTTCAGTACATCAAAGGGAAGTGTGCTTTGTTTACTCTTTTTGGTTGTTATCATCAAAAGGGGGGAAATTGTTACACCTAAATTTTAATGATGACAATAGTGCAAATCTAATTGTATCTATTTGATTGCAGGAAATTAGAAAAACAATGCTCAATCAAAGAAAATCAAGATGTCAAGGATATCAGAAAGGAAACAAGATCAAATGCAGCAAGGACAATGCTAAATCAAAAGATGTCAAGGCCACCAAAAAGGAAACAATATCAAGTGCAGTTACTATAGGAAGACAATCCTTACTTCAAGGATCGATTTGGAATCTAAAGATTCTGAGGATTGATCGATCGAGTCAAATCACAAATCACTCCTTTGATTGTGAATGAGAAAAGAAAGGAAGTTAATGAATCCAGCTCATCTCTTAAGAAGGATTCTGAGGCACCCCTTGGGTCAAAACTCTTAGAATATTTTGTGCCTCAATCAAGGGTCAATCTGCAATGGCTACTCAAGACTCTCGTATAAGAAAACTAGCAAACTCAAGAATTTGATTACGCAACTTATCACTGTTTTCTATACCTTTCTAGTTCTTAGCAAAAACATTGTATTCCTGAGTTTAATAGTGTCTCAAAAGATAGGAAGTGTTAGAAAACAAAACAATAGTTGTGTCAAGTTTGAAAAATATTGTTGCTGAAAATTGTTGGTGGTAAACGATCCAAAAACCACTACTGTTGTAGCAAACTATTGAATATTTAAGAGAACCCTTATGACCCAAGGGAACTGGATGTAGGGGCGATCACGAAGGGTTACCTGAGATGGGGTGGTATTTCTTCTATGCAAACGCGAGGTTGAGGACGCGAACACGAAGCAGTTGTGGGATCACCCTTCGCGAACACGACCAATACCACGTGAACGCGATGGGTAATGGGTCTAGAGGGGGAGTCTGTTGGGTGTTCTACGCGAACGCGTATCTTGGGACGTGAACGCGAATGCCAGGGGTAAGGGCCATCGAGATGCGAAGGCTAGTTGGGCCACAGTGTTTCGCGATCGCGTCAGGTCCTTCGCGAACGCAAAGAAGACCTAACACCCAGTCTTTTAAACTTCTAAAAATCGGGATTTAACCCATTTTTCACCATTTCCAAGTTTGAGCTCGGCCTAGAGGCGATTGTGAAGGGAAATTTCATCCCAACTTCATAGGTTAGTAGATTTTAACTCGTTTTCTTCCATTTCCATCAACACCATTGATTTCTAAGCCTTTTCATGGTAGAAATTAGGAATTTAGGTAGAAATTGAGAATTTTGAGAAATTGAGATTTATACCTCAAATTGAGGTCAACTTTCGAAACTAGTCACATAACCGGGCTCGGGGGTGAATGGGTAATCGTATTTTGGTCCAAATCTCAGATTTTGGCCAAGCGAGCTTGGGGTTGACTTTTGTTGACTTTTTTCAAAATCATTAAAGATTGAATCTTTTTCACTCATGGGTAGTGTCTAATGCTTATTTTGAATTGTTTGAACTATATTTGGTTAGATTCGATTGGTTTGGAGGCAAATTTTAGAGAAAAAACCCTGGTTGAGCTTTGATTTGATTGCGGAGTGAGGTAAGTGTTCGATCTAACCTTGACTTGAGGGAATTAGGATATTTGTATTATGTGTTATGTGGATTATGTGGAATAAGGGAGGATTATGATATTGATTAATGATGATATGGTGGGATCGGGTTGCGCACCACAATAGATTGTTTACGTTATACTTGATATTAATAAAGGATATTATGGTAGGATCGGATTGCGCGCCGCAACGGATGGTGTGTGTTGTACCTGTTGTTGTTGTTGTTGCGTTAGTTTCAACATTTTTATATGAGAGTACGAGGTTGGTTATCCTGGGCTTTCTGATAGCGAGGTTTGAGTTCATTATCATAAATTAACTGCTATACTTTCATTTCCTATTTTCTTTTCCTGTTATTATTATTATTATTATTATTATTATTATTATTATTATTATTATTATTATTATTATTATTATTATTATTATTATTA
>AWOL01S0061267.1:0-16458 GCA_000715115.1 Nicotiana otophora
CTTTAAACCTTTCTGACGATCATCCTTCTCGAGACATCAATACTAGGAACGCTGCTTCGATCCCGAATCACTGCACACCGCGATCTCTAATGACTGATTCCCCTATACCAATTCCTAACACCCCTTCGTGAAGGCGAGTTGAAGAAAACCATAACACCGGCGAACCTTAACGCATTTTACAAGGCGATGACACCACATCAAAATTGAGAATTCTACCACACTCGAAAATATCAAGCTTCGTTACTCCATCAACCCCAAACCTGAACATTCATAGTCCAATTGCCTTTTCTCCGATGGAATTAAAACATGGAACCTCCGAATCATGTACTGAGAAAAAACCTCTTTCAAATCGTTTACTGTCCTGACACATAGACAGGCATTCTACCATTACATAAACACTATGCGAAAACGACGCATGAATCGTCATAACATTCAATGCCAAATCTCAAAACCTTAGGTAGTATGGATACCGAACTGAAACGATAGAGCGACCTTCTGCAAGGCGACAACAATAGCCCAATTAATTACACAGGGAGAAGCATCCCGCACTACATCTGTAGTACCATTAACAATTTCCTCGATCCCCAATTTATAACAAGCGCTTCACATCGCATAAGATTGAATAGGAAGGAAATATAGGTATAAGCCTAAAAGGTATCGAATCACACGATGGGGAATCAAGAAGGGAAGTATTCCTAACAGCCCTGTAGCCTCTCAAAGATAAGCACAGACGTCTCTATACCGATCCACAAGACTCTACTAGACTTGCTCATGACTCGTGAGACCTACGTGAACCTAGTGCTCTGATACCATGTGGTCACGACTCAAAATCCAAAAAGGCCATGATGGCGTCGGACACTACTGGCAGGCAAGCCAACCATAATTAATTAACTTAATTACTCATTTTAATATTTTTGAAATAAAAATTTCTTTAATAAATTATAGAGATAAAACTCATAGAGTAAATGATAAATAGTTTTGCAGCTAAATTTCTAAACAATTCATAACCATTCTCAAAACTCGGTGTCACAAGTGCATGAGCATTTACTAGGGAATTAAAAATAAAATACAGCATCTGTCTAGAATACAAATTAGACAGGAAAATATAATAACTCTGAAAGAGACTCTGTTAGTTGCGGATTGTAATATGGAATGCAGCTCACCCATGTCCCCACAATTATTAACCACACCTCTGCGCCCACAAGGCCGCTATACATATATGTACCTATACAATAAAATATACAGCAAGTGCAGTATGAGTACGAAAATAACATGTATCCTGTAAGTATCAAGCCTAATCTCGAAGTGGTACAGACGAGATAGCCGACTTTGACACTCACTATGGGTCAATAATGATAATTAGAATAAATTATAATTATTCAAATCAGCATGGTTCACAGAGTTAACAATAATTTTATTCAATTAGCGAAAATAATAAGAATCCGTCAAATGCAACAATATTTCAATTTATTAATTAAATCATGAAATTTCAATAAAACATCCAATTTAACAAATAGCTTTACAAGTTGCAATTCAATTTCAATAAATTTTCAATTTATCAATTAGTCTCATTTACAGGAATAACAATAATTCCTTAACAAGCAGGAATAATAATTCATTAAATTTCAAAGATTTTCAATTTATCAATTAGCTTCGCAAGCTGAAATAAACTATTAAGGTGTCCTGTAATTATTATTATTAAGCACGATTTCTGCCGAGGACGTACAACCCGATCCAGAGTGTCGTGTACACTGCCGAGGGACATGCGGCGCGATCCATAGATGCATCTATCTTGCCGAGGCGTTCGGCCCGCTCCACAAGAAAAGAGGACATTTTCTTATGTACCTCCGGAAGGAGAGTATATTTATTATAGGATAAATTCGGGAGGAAGAATAATTTCTTTTGACAATTAATTAATTTAAACAGAAAATCAAGCATATGAGATTTCCATCCTTTAATATCTTTATCTAACAATTCACAATATATTCATATATACATATCAATTAATATTAATTAAACAAAGAATATAATGTACACATGTAATTCATGCTTTGAGTTCTAAACTACCGGGACTTTAGCATTAATAGTAGCTATGCACAGACTCTCGTCACCTCGTACGTACGTATCCCCCGTAATTAGCAATAATTATTCAATTTAATCCCTATGGGGTAATTTCCCCCTCACAAGATTAGACAAGAGACTTACCTCGTCTCAAAGTCCAATTTTCTATTACCTCGTCGCGTTGAATTCTTGATTCGATGCTGAAAGATCCGAAACTATCCAAATATTAAACACAATAATTAATATATGCTAAATGATTAAAAATTTATCTATTAAATAAATTACCTTATCCAAAATGGTAAAATTTCTAAAATTCACCTCGGGTCCACATGCTCGGATTCTGGAAATTTTCGGATGGAAAGGTTGCCCACAATCTCGAGAACTTAAATATATAATTTCTATCCAATTCTATAACTATTTTCGTGGTTAAAATTTTATTTTTATAAAAATTTAGGTTTTTCATCTACGTCTTTGATTTTTAAGATTTAGTAGGTATAATCTACCTATAATCTATGTATTTAACTTAAGAGGTGTGGAATTAATTTACCTTTCAATTGCTAGTTGAAACCCCCTTCTCAAAAGCTCTAAAATTGCCCAACAATGGATGAAAAATAGAAAGCAATGGACTGAGTTTTCGTCCGTTTTAATGTTCTGCCCATACAAGTTTTTCGCACCTGCAGAAATTCCTCGCAGGTGCGCATTTTCCCTCTTTTCCAGGTTCCGCACCTGCGGAAGAAGATCTCGCTTCTGCGCAAGCGCAGGTACGCTCATTCCTTCGCACCTGCGCATCCCTCCGCTTCTGCGCACAAGACCTTCGCACCTGCGCGTTCATAGGTGTGCCAAATTACTCTGCATCTGCGATGGCTAGGCAGGCTCCTCTCTTTCGCACCTGCGATTGGTGGCTTGCACATGCGAGCTCGCACCTGCAGCTGTTCAAGCGCAGGTGCGATTATGACAGTAGCTGGGAGCTTCAGTCCTTGTTCAATTTCCCAAAATTGGTCCGTGCCTTATCCGGTTAACACTCGGGACCATCGGGGCCCCGTCCGAATATACCAACAGGTTTAAAATCATAAAACGGACTCGTTCGAACTCTCGGAACGTGTAAAACAACATCAAATCTAAGAATCATACCCTAAACCAAATTGATTCAAATTTAAGAATTTCAAGTTCTTCAATATACTTCCAATGCGCCGAAATATACTTAAACTACTCGGAATGACACGAAAATTTGCGTGCAAGTCTTAAATCACTATACGGAACTATTTTCAAACTTGGAATTCCAAACCAAATTTAAAGAATTTTAAACCTTCAAATAGTTGATTTTCACTATTAAGTGCCAAAACGCTCCCGGGTTATCCAAAACCCTATTCGAACATACGCCCAAGTCCAAAATCATCATACGAACCTATTGGAACCGTCAAATCCCGATTCTAGGGTCATTTTCTAAAAATATTGACTGAAGTCAAATTTGGCCTTTTTAAGGTTAACTTAAGGAACCAAGTGTTCCGATTTCAACCCAAACGCATCCCAATCCCGAACCAATCATCCTCGCAAGTCATAAATCATTAAAAACACATTCAATGAGTTTTATTTAGGGGAACGGGGTTCTAAAAGTCGAAACGACCGATTGGGTCGTTACATAGGCTATTAATATGTCTTCTATAATTAACTTAATTAAATCGTGTGTAAACACCCGGTCCGTGTAAGTTTTTGCCATAGCACAATGTCTCAAATTTATACTTTGACGATTAGTCTAAACCAAACGACAAAAGCTTTACTTTACTAAATGGAAAAAGAAACTATTACAAAAATCACATACTCCCATGCTCCAGTCTATTGACTCCCTTCATGTTTAGTCTGTTACCAAAAAAAAGAAGAAGAAGATAAGAGCATATTCTATATTTAAAAATAACTATAATTTTTAACTTTAATATTTTAATCTTAATAAAATAATTTATAACCACAAAACATTTATGATTTACTTTACATCACTAAATTCAAAAATAATGTAGTCAATCACCCACATGAAAGGAATTAATCTATCTATTTATATTATATCCATCTATATTATATTAAAAAAATAAAAGCCCTTAGCAAAATGTCGTTTGCCTTTTTTACCCTTTAAAAATAGGTTTCATATTGGACAACATTGTAATTTAATTAACTTTCCTAATATCCAGCGCATTAAAATCAACTAAAATTTTGATTATTAAATATTTTCTTATTAAACTAGGTAAAAAGTCCTACTTAATATTTGGGACTTTAAAATCAATAAATATTTTTCTTATATAATTTATTTTTCTTATTTTAAATCATAATATCTCATGCCTTATTTTTACTTTTAGGGGATATTATTCTTGCATCTCTTTAATTACAGATTCATGATATTAATGTCCTATACTTTATATTATATATTTTCCATCAACTCCTTTTAAAAGTATCACGTTGAACATGAATTTTGTTTTTCATAATATATGTAAACTCTAGAAAAAGGTTATAGCTCTTTTTTTTATTTGGTTGTGCATAAAAAAAATTGTACACCTATACCGAGTTACTTGAACAAAAAGTATTCATATCCTTTTCTATTCTATTTACTATTTAGCTAAAAATAAATAAGGTATGTAGTATTATTCTATTGTATTCCTCTATTTTTGTTATTCGTTATACGTGCATGAATATATAAAATAAATTTTATTATCTTCTACTTCCATGAGTCGATCTATATATTTTTAATTTTATTTTGGTTTAGTGTGTAAGAAGCTATAAGCTATTATAAGATACATAACAATTTATTTTTCATATTATGCTAGCTGGCATGAAGGACAAATGCATGGCTATGGACAATAGGATGGCCTCATTTCGCCTTACTAACCCCAAAAAAACTCCGAATACAAGCCTATATCATTTGTAGAAACATACGTTTTGGGTGCTAAGATCCAAAGTCGAGAGGGAAACAACCCAGATCGTACGCTAAGGCCCCTAACTTGTGATGAACCAAAATGTCATCTTTAAATTTAATAATTATTTCTGTGATTGTAAGACCTCGAAAAGCACTATTTATCATTCCTTGACTTGCGTGCGCAGTCCGTATAATTTTTTGAAAAGTTTTATTTGAAAAATTGACTAAATTGTGAAATAAAACCTTAAAACTCAATTGAGTTGACTTTGGTCAACATTCTGAGCAAACAGATTCGGATCAGTATTTTGATAGTTTCGGTAGGTCTGTATCGTGATTTGGGACTTGGGCGTATACCCGAAATTTAATTTGGAGGCCCCTAACTTGAATTATCGCCAGTTGGCGAAAACTAGAAGCCTAAAGGCTTAAAGATTTTAAAGTTTCTCTACAAATTGACTTTTATTGATATCGGGGTCAGATTCGAGTTCTGAAAATTTTTATAGGTCCATTATGTCATTTATGACTTGTCTATCAAATCTGGTGAGAAACAGAGTTGATTTGACGTGATTCGGACGTTCGGTTGTGAGAATAGAAGTTTTAAAGTTTTCTTAAAAATTTTATTTGATTTGGTGTTCGATTCGTAGTTCTAGGTATTAAATTGGTGTTTTGATTACGCGAGCGAGTTCGTATGAGATTTTTGGACTTGTGTGCATGTTTGGTTTGGAGCCCCGAGGGCTCGGGTGAGTTTCAGATGGTTAACGAATCAAAAATTTGGACTTGAACAGCTGCTGGAATTTTCTGATATCTGATTATGTTTTCCTTCTATGCGATCGTGTGAATGTGTCTGCTATCGCTTAGGCTTAGTTGGGCAGGGAGTTTTGTGCAATGCGATCGCGTGGGGATATCCACGATCGCGTAGGGTTAACTGGGGGGCTGCTGAGTTTTGTTCTACGCGATCGCGTGAAGAGGGATGCGATTGCGTAACTCTGGGAGTTTGTGACTCGTGAACGCGTGGTGAGGGCTGCGATCGCGTAGACTTGGAATCGTGTGCTTCGCGATCGCGTGGGCTAGTCCGCGATCGCGTAGGTCTGTGAAGCTGTGCATCGCGATCGCATGAATGTGTCTACGATCGTGTAGAATTACTTTGGACAGTGAAAAAATTGTTCTTCGTGATCGCGTGTGAATGTTCACGATCGCGATGAGTAAAAATCTGGGTAAACATAACTTAAGTTCTGGAAATGGGATTTCGACCCATTTTCTACCATTTTCGATTTTGAGCTTGGGTAAGACGATATTTGGGCGATTTTTACTGAACAATATTGGGGTAAGTGTTCCTTATCCTATATTGATTATATTTCATGATTCCATACTTATTTACATCATGAATCCGTGAATTTATGGAAGAAAAATCGGATAATTATAAAATATTTCAAAAATATAAAATGAAGATTTGAAAGTCAATCAGATGTCGGAATTTGATAATTTTTATATGGTTGAAATCGTATCGGAATAAGTGTTTGGATTTCGCGAGTTTTTCTAGGATTCGAGACGTGGGTCCCACTGCTGATTTTTAAAATGAATTTCGGATTTTCATCCGGAAAATTTATAAATTCATATGGAATTAATTCCTACGATTCGTATTGAGTATATTGAATTGTTTATGGCTAAAGTTGAGGATTTCGGACACGAATTCGCGAGGCAAAGGTTTATTGGATTCTTGAAATTTGGTTGCAAAGCGATGTAAGTGTCGTGGTTAACCTTGACTTGAGGGAATAGAACCCTTGAATTATTTTCTATGTGAGTTTCATGTGTAACGATGTATAGGCAAGGTGACGAGTGCCTATACTTTGTCAAATTAATTATTTGTTTAATTAGTTAAACATCTTAAATTATTTTAAGACACAAATTAATCATTATAATAATTGTTTCCCTCATATTCCTTGTCAAATATAAATTTTTGAATTCCTGCAATAATATTTACATGCTTATTTGACTTATGTGTCTTAATTGCTATTCGATATTTAGCATATTAAATATTAAACTGCCTATTTGCTCCCTGATTTTCACAATTAACTGCTACTTGTCATTGTTTGTTTCATAAATAAATTATAATTATTGTATGCCTTGATGCTTAATAGTTTCTTATTGAACGTGGTATTTATTGGAGTATTTCTATTACATTTAATAATTTTTTTTATATATATGGGAAATCAGGTTGCACGCCGTAACAGATTTATTTAAAGTTTATATGGGAGAACGGGTTGCACGCCGTAACAGACTTGTTTAAAGTTTATATTGGGAGAACGGGTTGCATGCCGCAACGCAATGAAGTTGAGGGATTGTGACTGCTGAGTTGATTCCAATCATTAATATTATTGACTGATCTTACTAATATTCTCGTTATTATTATTGTTGTTGTTACTACTATTGCGTACAGGTTAATATAAGTGACCCGCCTTAGTCTCGTCACTACTTCGTCGAGGTTAGGCTCGACACTTACCTGTAATGACCCAATCAGTCCTTTTGACTTTTAGAACCCCGTTCCCCTAAATAAAACTCCCTGTATGTGTTTTTATTAATTTACGACTTGCGGGGATGGTTGGTTCAGGATTTGGGAGTGTTCGGGTTGAAATCAGAACACTTGATTCCTTAAGTTGGCCTTAGAATGCTTAGTTTGACTTCAGTCAATATTTTGAGAAAACGACCCCGAATCGGGATTTGATGGTTCCAATAGTTTCGTATGGTGATTTTGGACTTAGGAGCATATTCAGAATTTTATTTGGAAATCCGTAGTTAAATTAGGCTTGAAATGGCTAAAACAAGAATTTAAGTTTGGAAGTTTGACCGGGGATTTTATTGTTTGATATCGGGGTCGGAATCCAGTTCCGAAAATTTTTATAGCTCTGTTATATCATTTATGACTTGTGTGCAAAATTTGAGGTCCATCAAACTTGATTTGATAGGTTTCGACACCGAATGTAGAAGTTGGAAATTTTAAGTTTCATTAAGCTTGAATTGGAGTATGATTCGTGGTTTTAGCGTTGTTTGATGTGATTTGAGGTCCCAACTAAGTTCGTATGATATTTTAGGACTTATTGGTATAATTGGTTGAGGTCCCGAGGGGCTCAGGTAAGTTTCGGACAGCTAACAGATCATTTTTGGCTTTTAGGAGATCGCTGATAGCTGCTAGAATTTTCTTGCGATTTCCTTATACGCGATCGCGTAAGTCCGTCTGCGATCGCATAGGGTAATTTGGGCAGAGGTGAATTTGTTCTACGCGATCGCGTGAATGGGGTTGTGATTGCGTAGGCTTAATTGGGCAACAGAAAAATTTGTTTTATGCGATCACGTGGGCAAGTCCGCGATCACGTAGGTTGGGCCAGTCTGTGCATCACGATCACGTGGTGTTGTTTGCGATCGCGTAGGGGAAACTGGAGAGGAAGCTGGGCTACGCGTTTGCTCTATGCGATCGCGTGAATAGGGATGCGATCGCGTAGAGTTGGAACCTTGTGCATCGCGATCGCGTGGCATTGTTTGCGATCGCATAAGTTATTTTCTGGGCAGTAAATATTTGTGCTACGCGATCGCGTGAGGATGTTCGCGATCGCGTAGAAGAAATCACTGGGCAGAGAGTTTAAGTTCTGAACATTTTTATCGATTTTGAGCTCAGATTGAGGCGAATTTTGGGAGATTTTCAGAGGAAACAATGGGGTAAGTGTTCTTAACTCAATATTGGTTATATTACCCGAATCCATCACTGTTTTATCATTTAATTGGTGAATTAAGCTGAAAAAGTTTGAAAACCCTCTTGGATAGATTTGAGGATTTGAGGGCTGAATTGTTATCGGAATTTGTGTAAATTGTATTCTTTATTTAATCAAATTATTTGATATATATTGTGAATTGTTAGGAAAAAATATTAAAAGATGAAAATCGCATATGCTTAATTTTCTGTTTAAATTAATTAATTGTTAAAAGAAATTGTTCATCCTCTCGAATTGATCCTATAGTAAATATACTCTCTTTCCGGAGGTATATAAGAAAATGTCTTCCTTTCTTGTGGAGCGGGCCGAACGCCTCGGCAAGATAGATGCATCTATGTATCGCGCCGCACGTCCCTCGGTAGTGTACACGACACTCTGGATCGGGCCGTACGACATCGGCAGAAACCGTGCCTAATAATAATAATAATTATTATACGATACCTTGGTATTTTAATTGCAGCTTGTAAATCTAGTTAATAGATTGGAAATTATTGTGTTTGAAGGAATTAAATGGTTTCTGTTGTTTAATTAAATTATTGTTAACTTTGTGAATCATTTTGATCACCTAATTTTTGACCGTGCTTAAATTTTTTCCGCTCTCATCTTCCCACGCGTGTCTCTAATTTTTGCCCCGCACACTTTGTCCCCACTCTACTTTCTTTTGTCCCCATGCTTGCCCCTCATGCTTGTCCTCCCACTCTTTATTCTACTCCACTTCCCCTTGTCCCCCATGTTGGTACTCCACTCACAACCCCTAACTCCTTTCTTCTTCATAAAAAATGGACCGGAGAAGCCCCTCAAGGGGAGGACAGCTCAATCCTTTTCTTCCTCTAAGAACAAGCATGAAAAATTTCAGTAACTGAACCAACAAAAAGACCTCCAAATATCCAGCTGAAAAACAGCCGAAAATCACCCCAAAAACGGCTCCAAAAGCACCTGAAAAAACTGCCCTTTTTCCAGCAAAGATCAGCTGCGAAAATAGCCAAAAAAGCGATGAAAATCAGCTGCAAAATAGCCCCAAACTCAATAAAAGCAACTCCAAAATAGCCATGGAAACTGGCGAACTAGTAGCTCCATGCTATGCCAGTTTCGACTTTGAACTTCCATTAAAACAACTTCAAAGTAGCCATTGAAACCCAACTTCTAACCTCCAAAGCACCACCAGAAAATAGCTAGAGTTTCTGAGTCGAGTTGAGGTCTGAGCCGAGTCCGCCGAGTTCGATTGGTTCATTCATGGTTTAGTTCACTATTCGGATTGCGGAGCTGTAAAACCGTTAAAGTTTCAGATTTAAAGTTTGAGGTTCATTTCTTGCTTTAATCTAATTAATGTTGAATTAGTGTTTTTGTGCAAGTTTGGTGCTTTTGTGTAATTTTCAACGATATGGTACTGCTTAGATCAATATTGATATTGTTCAGATTTGTGAACTAGTATTTATTACTGTTGAATTCATTAATTAAATAGGATAGAACAATTTTTTTTTGGAATTAAAAGTAGACTGATTTTGAATTAATAAAGTGGGTGTACTTTATTTGGTGAACAATTTAATAATGTTAATTTCTTAAGTTGCAACATGTTGGTTTTCTTTGTTGAATCAAATGCATTAGCTATTTAGTCTTTTGTATAGAATCTATTTTGTTAGGATTTTGTTTTTATCTGGTCATATGTCTTTGGAGTTGTTATTTTAATTATTGGGTTCGTCTCGTTTGCTCTTTATGTGCGACTGATTCTTGAGTTAAGTTGATATCTATTTTAAATAATTTGGCCGAAAGGTGTTGAGTTGAAACAAATCTTTAGTTTAATAAACTGTATACTTCATCCACAAAAGTTATTTCCATAATTCATGGCCTCACAATAATCTAAAACTAGTTTAGAAAAATAACTCATAAAAGTCGTTAGTATGCTTTAGGCGCGCGATAATAAATTAATTATCGTGATTATGTACACGTTTGCGTGACATGATTATAATTTTCAAAATTAAAACCAATGTATGCGTTTGTGCAACTTTGGGCGAAACAATCTTAATATAAATAACATGTTATTAATTGTGTACACGTACGCGTGACATGAGTTTTGACGCCCCTAACAAAATGAGTATACGCACGCGTGGCTCGTTTCAGGATAATTCTATAATTACGAATAATCAAGAAATAAAAGCAGATAGATAAAACATGAAAGCCAATAAATTACAGTTTTATCCAAAATTATTTCAAGCCATTTTTAGTCAATAAAGCGACCGTGCTAGAACCATGGGACTCGGGGAATGCCTTACACCTTCTCCCCGGTCAACAGAATTCCTTACCCGGACTTTATTTTCGCAGACCAATAATAATAGAGTTAAATCTTCCTTTGACTAGGGATTCAAATAAAAGGTGACTTGGAACACCCAAAAAATCAATTCCAAGTGGCGACTTTGTAAATAAAATAATCTCTATTCAAATTTGTCACTTTAATTGAAAAAATACTTTAACCCACAACATATACCATATATATATCCTTTGGGATAGAAAATGAGTGTGACAGCTCTGTCAACTCTGCTGGGGAACTTCAAGAATTCGAGCTTGTACATTGACTTTATTTAGCTTTATTAATTTTTGTATATATTGTGATTTATTTGGGCCTAATGTGCTACTTGTCCAGTTTTTACCACTTTGATATTGTTGAATTGTATATATAAATTGTCTTCTCACGCACCCCCTCTGAGTCTTCTGCATATAACCCTGGGAATCGCGGTTACGCGCCCCATTCTTCTTTGAGATAAAGCCGGTGGGCCTGGGGAAGTTCCAGTAGTTAAGCCGGAGAAGTATTGCTCCCGGTACGCTACCCCTTCCCAACTTGAGTTGTCTGCTCGTTTTATGGCCAGTCTAGATACACCTCGTCCCCTAGGATTTTTAAAACCTAGAAGAACAAGCCACATGCTTGGTTATTCTTAGTTGGATCGCTTCGTTGCATCATGTGCATTTGACTTAGCGAAACTCGGCATAAGGGCCGGGTCCGTATAAGACATGTATCCTTTTTGCGACCATCATGTTCACTTATGTGTTACTTGCTATATCATTTGGAAGGCTTGCTTGCATTGTTGACTGACTTTAGAAAATTAATTGAGCGGAATTGAAAAAAACAAAATCTTGCCCCCAGTTTTGTACAAATATTTTTTTTTTTACTATAAAAAAGCAAAACAAGGAAAATTAAAAATGGTCAAAATCTATCAAGTCTTGGACCGAACTACGCGGATTTGATTCTCACCGGATGTGAGATACGTAGGCAAACCTCATCGGTTTCGGCAACCAATTTTCAAAAACAAAAAATCCAAAAATATTTTCCCTTTCCTTAATTCCTTCTTAGAATTCTTTCCTTAGAAAATTCAAAAAACAAAAAATCAAATCAAAGATATTTTCTTTCTTCTTTAGAAGTGTTTCTTTCGAAAATTCCAAAATACAAAAAACAAAAGACATAAAACAGTATATACAAAATCAAAATCCAAAAATATTTTCTTTATTCTGAAAGAATTTTCCTTTCAAAAATTTCCAAAAACAAAAAAAAAATCAAAATTCAAAAATATTTTTCTTGTTAGGAGCTTTTGTGGTCTGTTTTGTATATAAAAATAAAATAAAAAATATAAAGGATAAAAGAGTTAGTTTATTTACTTTATTCATGATCTTGTTCCTGAACTACGCAAGATCTGATTCATGCGGCGTCATGATACGTAGGCAATCCTCATCAGATTCGATCATAGCCATTAAATAAACTAAGTAAAACAATAAATGAGTGAAAAAAAAGAAAGAAAGAAGTGACTAAAATAATAAAGAAAAATAAAGAGCGAAAAACAAAAAAAAAATAAAAAAATAAAAGGAAAGCAAAAACAAAATCCAAAAAAAAGAAGTGTTTGTCCAATTTGAAAAAAGAAAATCGCGAAAAGTTTCCGTGAATATGCTGTCAAATGGCGCGAGCAAGCCACCAGGATAAAGCCTCCAATGGACGGAGTAGAAATGGTTACATTCTTCCTACAGGCCCTAAGAGACGGACTACTTCCAGAAAATGATGTCCGCTATGGATAGACCATTCGCTGAGGCTATCAAAATAAGGAAGATGGTCGAAAATGGTTTAAAAATGAGCCGAATCTTGAGTCATGCTGCCTTCAAGGCCACATCACAGATCATTCAGAATGGTTCAGGGGGTTTGATGAACATAAGAAGGGGGGAAGAGAGAGTCATGATGGCTTCGAGCTCGAAGGGGCCCCACAGGTCATTCAACCAATCATATATGCTTTCTAAGGTCCCACAATACTATTATCCCCATCAAGATGATGCTAATGTCGTGGCACCGCCTCCCTATGCGGTGATGAATGCACAACCTTACACGCGACTAGAACATCATACACAAAAATCGAGCTCCACATCCCATAAATTCCCGTCCCTACCAAGATCCATATAATCCCCAACCAAATGTTCCCTAATACAATTCTCGCCCAAGAGAGAGCCTCTCAGAAGGAATCAGTTCACCCCTTTGGTGAATCATATTCAAGTTTGTTTCAAAAGGTAATCGGGCTAGATCCGCTGCAGCCAGTGGCACCGAACCGGCCAAACTCCGAGTCCACCTAGTACCAAGCTGATGCTAGATGTGAATACCACTATGCAGCAGTGGGACATGATACTAAAAATCGTTTGGACCCTCAAGAGGGCAGTTGAAGACTTGATTAAAGCCAAAAGAATCGTTCTTCGGGACGAAGAGGCTCTTGATGTGACGAACAATCCGTTGCCTGCTCACAACACTGGGCCCGTCGTTGTAATCATATGTGATGATGAGGAATTTGATCTAACACTAAAGGCCATGGTAACCATTACCGATACAGAAGAAAAGGAAAAAAAAAAAACAGTTCGCCAAACCTGAAAAGTTCTCTGTCAAACGGGAGTTTCGATAGTCGGTCTAGCTGTCTTTTCTGCTTCCGAATTATTTCAGGGTGTAATCCGGATGTTTTACTTTATTGTATTACTTTCTCATGTAAACCCTTCTATCTTTAAATTTGTTTTAAAAAAAATCAAATGAAAGTAATATTTCATTGAATGTCTCTTCTCTTAATCTTGTCACCTTTCTTATTCTATTTTCAGTTCTGCTAATGCAGATTTTAATGACATGACATGCTTGCGGACTTCATGTCTAGATCTTAAAATGCTGTCAGACCTCGAAATAATAAATCAAGAAGCAGAATGTGTTGAAGATAAGGCTTGTGAGAAAATAAATAAATAATTGGAACAATAGGCCTAGTCCAAGTCCTAATAAAATCAGAAGAAGTTGAAATTCCCTCTCTTCGGATCATTGTTGAAGCCGAGATTGAGGATAAAGATTGGGTCAAGAATCGATTGGAACAATTGACACTGATTAATGAAAATCGATTGGCCGCAGTTTGTCACGGGCAGTTGTACCAACAAAGAATGACTAGTGCCTACAACAAGAAAGTGCGGCCCAGGAAATTTGAAGTGGGGCAACTCGTTCTGAGATGTATCCTCCCATATCATGAAGAAGCTAAAGAAAATTGGCTCCAAATTGATGCAGTAAAAAGGTACTATGTTTGACCCTTTACGCACCTTTAATGCTCTTTGATTGGGATGACGAAGGCTTTCATTCTTGCTACCCAAATACCATTAACCCTTTTTGCCAACACTTTGAGCCGATTCCCTTTCTTTGATTACCTCTTTGGAACCTGAAGGAGTTATTGAAAAGAAAAAAAAAGGATAAGGAAAGAGAAAGAAAACAAAACAAACAGAAAGACAAAAGAAAAAAAGTTAGTTCATGTTACTTGAACTACATTCAACTTGATTCCGAAAGGATACGCAGGCAGCCTCTCTCTGAGGTTCAGTCACACCAAAACAAAAATCCACATTCCCCCAAAAATTAAAACTGGGGCAGATGTCACATTGGTTCGGCGACGGTTCCGCCTGAAAGGTTCCAAAGTTGTAATTCAATCCAAATCCTTTTTACCCAAATCCTTTTCAAGTCCTTCCGATCAATCAACGAGAATGTTCAAGAATTGGAGGATACAGTCACTTGGATCAGATGCCACCAAAATGAGAGAAATAAAATGAGAGTCTTATTGGTGAAAACCCTCATGAGCATCGTAAGGCAATGGTGAGTAAAGAAACTAAAATGAGTCTTTTTAGTGAAAACCCGCAAAGGGCACTATAAGACGATGGTGAGAAGAGAAATAAGAGAGGTTAGCTGGTGAAAACCTGCAAAGGGCGCCACTGATCAAAAAAGAGGATCCTCAGTCACTGACATTGACACAGTCCTGGGCAAGGTTTCTCGGTTTCAAGGCAAAAGTTGTGATGAATTTCTGAGAGTCAGACAGTTTACACAGATCAGGCATCCAGTCCAAAAGGCATGTCATGTTCATTGAGTTCCGCATGTACTTCAGATAAGTCCTTTTCTTTCCCCGAAAGGGATACCTCTTGTCTATATTCATTATCCATTCCATTATTTGTTGTTCTTTGAATCTCTTTCGGTTTAACTCTGTTCCAAAAACTAAGGCAAAGAAGGGATGGCAAGACTGATTTACAGGGCTCTCGTTTGATACAAGCTATTATGCAAAAAAGGCACCCAGACTCGGCAAGGGCATCAAGTCAACCCCGACTGGACTTTGTGGCTGATGATTTGAAATCAAAAACTCTCAAAAGGAAGAAATCAAATTGAAAGTGCCTACAAGGGAAAAATAAAGTTGAAAAGGTCCCAAGTGGATAACCGTTTTGGCAAAGTTTGAAAAGCCAAAGGTTCTCCAAAGCTCTGAAATTGAAAGTTTTGGGAAGAAAGAAGTCGAAAGTGAAGTGCCACAAAGTCAAAATAAAGTTGAAAAGGTTAAGTCCCACGCGATCAGCCGTCATATAAAAGTTTGAAAATTCAAAGGTTCTCTGGGGCCAGAAATGCAAGTGCTATTCAGGAAACATCTAGCGGCAGGTTGAAATCATCATAAACAATATGGGCACAAAGCCAAGCTGCCAAAGACATCAAGGCCACACACCGACCACCACTTTTAAAACTCACAATTTTTCTTTGTTTTGAAGTAGGAACAAAGCAGTGCAGAATGGCGATTCTTAAAGGACGAATGTCACCAAAGGTAAGTTTCCGCAAAATCTCCATTTTCTCTTATTTTCAGCATGCATCACTATTGTTCATACAGATCATTTTGGTAGCTTAACCTAGGTAGAACCTTTTCGCCTAGAGGGGATCCAACTCATAGTTCCCAGTAGAAGTACTCTTCGCTCAGGTTCTTTTACGTAGCTAAACCCAGGTAGAACCTTTTCGCCTAGGGGGATCCATCTCATAGTTCCAGGTAGAAGTACTCTTCGCCCAGACTGTTTTATGTAGCTTAACCCAGGTACAACCTTTTCGCCTAGGGGGATCCAGCTCAAAGTTCCGGGTAGAAGTACTCTTTGCTCAGGATGTTTTACGTAGCTTAAACCAGGTAGAACCTTTTCGCCTAGGGGGATCCAGCTCATAATTCCGGGTAGAAGTACTCTTCGCTCAGGTTCTATTACGTAGCTTAACCCAGGTAGAACCTTTTCGCCTAGGGGGATCCAGCTCATAGTTCAAGGTAGAAGTACTCTTCGCTCAGGATGTGTTACGTAGCTTAACCCGGGTAGAACGTTTTCGCCTAGGGGGATCCAGCTCATAGTTCCGGGTAGAAGTACTCTTCACCCAGGTTGTTTTTCGTAGCTTAACCCAGGTAGGACCTTTTCGCCTAGGGG
>AWOL01S0061272.1:0-12851 GCA_000715115.1 Nicotiana otophora
CATTACTGCTTTTCATATTTATTATTATCTTTCTACATTCTTTTCAGCATAATTATTACATATACAGATGAACTTACAACTGTGACATGTAATGAGACAACACAACATAAGGACAGTGATTCAGAAGATTTGGAAGATTATGTAATACTTGAGGAAATCGTCAAAGAAGTAGAGATTTTTGAAAACAAACTGAAGTCTAATCTGGAAGAAACTGAGGCCGTTAACTTAGGAGATTCTGAAACAGTCAAGGAAACTCGTATAAGCATTCATCTATCATCGTTAGAGAAAGAAGAGTATATCAGATTCCTAAAGGTGTATGAGGACATCTTTGCATGGTTCTACGTCGATATGACTGCTTTAAGCACATCCATAGTAGCTCACAAGCTACCCATCAATCTCATGTGTCCACCAGTAAAGCAGAAGCTCAGAAAGTTCAAGCCAGATATGAGTTTGAAGATAAAAGAGGAGGTCACCAAGCAAATCAAAGCCAAGGTTCTCCGAGTGGTCGAATACCCGACCTGGTTATCCAACATTGTGTCAGTTCCAAAAAAAATGGGAAGGTTAGAGTATGCGTCGATTATCGAGATCTGAACAGAGCAAGTCCCAAGAATGATTTCCCGCTGCCTAACATACACATACTGATTGACAACTACGCTAAGCATAAACTTCAATCCTTTGTGGATTGTTTCGCAGGATACCACCAAATTTGGATGGATGAATAGAATGTCGAAAAGACCGCTTTTATCATACCATGGGGAATATGTTGCTATACAATGATGTCGTTTGGTTTGAAGAATTCTGGGTCCACCTACATGAATGCCATGATGACTATCTTCCATGACATGATACACAAGAAAATAGAGGTATACATGGATGATGTTATCATCAAATCTAAAAGGAGTTCGGATCACATAGCAGACCTCAAGAAATTTTTTGATCGGCCTTGAAAATACAACTTGAAGTTGAAACCTGCAAAATGTTCCTTCGGAATCCCTGCTGGAAAATTATTAGGTTTCATCGTCAGTCGCCGAGGTATCGAGTTAGACCCATCAAAAATCAAAGTTATCTAGGACTTGCCACCGCCAAAGAATAAAACAAATGCAGAATAGGTACAGAGTTGGTATGAACAACTAGCTCTCATTGATGGAAAAATAATAAATGCAGTATGTCATGGTCAACTCTACTAGAATAGAATGGCAAGAGCTTTCAACAAAAGGGTTAGGTCAAGGCAATTCACACCGGGGCAATTGGTACTGAAACGGATCTTCCCACATCAGGATGAAGCAAAGGGGAAATGCTCACCCAACTGGCAAGGCCCTTACATGGTTCACCGAGTATTAATAAGATGAGCACTTATACTTGCAGAAATGGACAGAGAGATCTGGCCAAAGCCCATCAATTCGGACGCAGTCAAGAGATACTATGTTTAAATTATGTTTGCACTTTCTATTTGATGTAATTGAACTACGCTTGACCTGATTATCGTTTAAAAAGGGATACGTAGGCAGCCATGTGGGTTCGGTCACATCATAATAAAATTTTCATACCCTCTATAGTTAGAAACTGGGAGAGGATCTCGAGTTTTCCCGACCCCAATCATGTTTGAAATCGCCAAGGAATGTATCGCAGAAAGTACGCATTTAAACTGGGGCAGAATTTTGAGAAAGATCCTCAAAATTCCGATTATCTGCTCTCATGCATTATGACATATTTCATAATTGTTATCCCAAGTGAAGTTTGTTTTGAAGATTGACAAAGGAACTCAGGCATGAACCAGGTCCATCCCATGTGTACACAGACACGTACAGATTTGAGCATAAGGGATGCACGTGAATGAGATAAGCTTAACTTGTTATATCTGATATCTCCTGATCGAAAAGGTTGCATAATTGATAAGGAGAAGGATTCCTTACTCAAAGAGAACACTATCCAAGATAAGGGAGGGGTTAGAAGTTGAGGATAACTAGAAATATTCCACTAAGAAAGAGTAGCATTAGAACTCTAGTTATTTCTTATTCTACTAACTCTATAAATTGCAGGATGTTCTCATTCTACAGACACGCACGATGACGTTAAATGTGAGTTGAGAGCAAAATAGCAAGGTATTTTGCAAATAATTCTTATGTGATTCAAGTGTGCGAACCTGAAGCTACATGAACCAGATAGAAGAACCAGTTCCAAGCGTCTGTCTTTTATACTAGTTCAATTGTAGGAGGTGTTTTCAAGTTGTACCTTTCAGCTTTATCTAGAAGCAATTATATTAGGTACTCTGAGTATTCAAGTTAGAGTTAACTTGAAGTTATCGCAACAGTTAGAGGCTGGATGCCACAACGAGATTAGAGTAAATCCTTAGGTTTACAAAGAGTTTTGTAAATGCTGTTTTGGCTCATTGATTTAGTAAAGTGTTGGGGAAAATCCTACTGAGTAGTAGGTCATGATTTTNCTTTATCATACCATGGGGAATATGTTGCTATACAATGATGTCGTTTGGTTTGAAGAATTCTGGGTCCACCTACATGAATGCCATGATGACTATCTTCCATGACATGATACACAAGAAAATAGAGGTATACATGGATGATGTTATCATCAAATCTAAAAGGAGTTCGGATCACATAGCAGACCTCAAGAAATTTTTTGATCGGCCTTGAAAATACAACTTGAAGTTGAAACCTGCAAAATGTTCCTTCGGAATCCCTGCTGGAAAATTATTAGGTTTCATCGTCAGTCGCCGAGGTATCGAGTTAGACCCATCAAAAATCAAAGTTATCTAGGACTTGCCACCGCCAAAGAATAAAACAAATGCAGAATAGGTACAGAGTTGGTATGAACAACTAGCTCTCATTGATGGAAAAATAATAAATGCAGTATGTCATGGTCAACTCTACTAGAATAGAATGGCAAGAGCTTTCAACAAAAGGGTTAGGTCAAGGCAATTCACACCGGGGCAATTGGTACTGAAACGGATCTTCCCACATCAGGATGAAGCAAAGGGGAAATGCTCACCCAACTGGCAAGGCCCTTACATGGTTCACCGAGTATTAATAAGATGAGCACTTATACTTGCAGAAATGGACAGAGAGATCTGGCCAAAGCCCATCAATTCGGACGCAGTCAAGAGATACTATGTTTAAATTATGTTTGCACTTTCTATTTGATGTAATTGAACTACGCTTGACCTGATTATCGTTTAAAAAGGGATACGTAGGCAGCCATGTGGGTTCGGTCACATCATAATAAAATTTTCATACCCTCTATAGTTAGAAACTGGGAGAGGATCTCGAGTTTTCCCGACCCCAATCATGTTTGAAATCGCCAAGGAATGTATCGCAGAAAGTACGCATTTAAACTGGGGCAGAATTTTGAGAAAGATCCTCAAAATTCCGATTATCTGCTCTCATGCATTATGACATATTTCATAATTGTTATCCCAAGTGAAGTTTGTTTTGAAGATTGACAAAGGAACTCAGGCATGAACCAGGTCCATCCCATGTGTACACAGACACGTACAGATTTGAGCATAAGGGATGCACGTGAATGAGATAAGCTTAACTTGTTATATCTGATATCTCCTGATCGAAAAGGTTGCATAATTGATAAGGAGAAGGATTCCTTACTCAAAGAGAACACTATCCAAGATAAGGGAGGGGTTAGAAGTTGAGGATAACTAGAAATATTCCACTAAGAAAGAGTAGCATTAGAACTCTAGTTATTTCTTATTCTACTAACTCTATAAATTGCAGAATGTTCTCATTCTACAGACACGCACGATGACGTTAAATGTGAGTTGAGAGCAAAATAGCAAGGTATTTTGCAAATAATTCTTATGTGATTCAAGTGTGCGAACCTGAAGCTACATGAACCAGATAGAAGAACCAGTTCCAAGCGTCTGTCTTTTATACTAGTTCAATTGTAGGAGGTGTTTTCAAGTTGTACCTTTCAGCTTTATCTAGAAGCAATTATATTAGGTACTCTGAGTATTCAAGTTAGAGTTAACTTGAAGTTATCGCAACAGTTAGAGGCTGGATGCCACAACGAGATTAGAGTAAATCCTTAGGTTTACAAAGAGTTTTGTAAATGCTGTTTTGGCTCATTGATTTAGTAAAGTGTTGGGGAAAATCCTACTGAGTAGTAGGTCATGATTTTTTTAGCTTTTGAGTCGGGTGTTTTTCACGTAACAATACTTGTGTTCTTTAATTTTCGCATTTACTATTTATGTAACAGTAGTATAAGGAACGCTTAGAAGAACCATGTCCTTCCATAATCAGTGCATGCGAAAATTGGACACCACACAAATCACCCCCCCCCCCNTGTGGCATTGACGTATAAAACATCAATTCGTATCAGAGTAGGTTATTCTTGAAGAGGATAACACTTTAGGAGAAGATCAAGATGAGTGCACCACCTGGAAACTGGGAAGGGCAATCCACTGCTAGGCCACCGCTCTGCAACGACCAGCACTATTCTTGGTGGAAAAACATGATGAGAGATCACATTATACGAGAGGATTGTGAGCTATGGGACATTGTCACTGATGGTCCACTGGCTACCCTGAGGAAAAATGTTGAAGGATTAGATGTACCAAAGACAAGAGTTGATTGCACTGCTGAAGACTTGAAGAAATGGGAGAAAAACGCTAAAGCCAAGAAATGGCTTGTTTGTGGACTCGGTCAAGATGAGTACAGCAGAATCCAAAGTTGTATCACTGCTATAGAAATTTGGGACACCCTGCAAGTGGCTCATGAAGTAACACCTCAGGTGAAGAGATCCAGAGGAACTCTACAGTATTCTCAATATGAGAACTTTACTATGAAGGAAGGAGAAACCATTCAAGAGATGTACACAAGGTTCACTACATTGATAAATGAACTAAAGTTTCTTGGAAGGATTATTCCTGAAGAAGATAGAGTTGAGAAGATATTGACAAGGATTCTCCCTATTACTTGGGAAAGCAAAATCACTGCCATTCAGGAATCAAAGAACATTGCCACTCTCTCACTGGATGAATTAATTAGAAATCTTACTGCCTGTGAACTTAGGAGACAAACCATGAAAATGGATGTACCTAAGAAGGAAAGGAGTCTGGCACTCAGAATCACTAAAGGTTCTGATCTAGAAGATGACAAAATGGCTATGATCACCAAGGACTTCAAGAAGTACCTGAGGAGAGGAAAGGGTCCTTCAAGAAGTGGAAGATATAGTAAGTCAAAAGTTCCTGAGAAATAAACCAATGATGGATGCTACAAGTGTGGAAAGACTGATTACCATATCAAGAACTGTCCTCAATAGGAAATTGAATGGAAGAAGGAAAGAGTTGAACGAAGGAACAGAAAGAAGGAACAGGTTCAACCTAAGAAAAGCAAAGGATCAACCAAGGCTATGGTCGTTGCTCAGGGAGAAAGTTCAGATGAAAGCTTAGATGATGATGATGGGGATAGACAAGCATTTATGGCCATTGGAGAATCTGATGAAGAAACTGAGGTAAGTGTAATTCATCTCAAAGACAAGATTAAATTATTGTCTAAAGGAAGGTTATCTGAGTTACTTCTAGAACTAATCGATGAATCTGAGGACGTAAATAATGAAAATGAATAGTTTTCTAAAGAATGTGTGATTTTGAAGGCTAAGTGCAAAAACCTAGAACTTAAGGTTAGTGAGACTATAAGTGAAAATACTATATTGAAGAACTAGGTTCATGCACTTGATTCAACTATTCTAGAACTTAGATCTGAAAATCTAAAACTGTAATTAGGAACAGGTAAAAAGACAGTTGATCGCACACAACTCACTCTATAAGAAAATGTAGGAAAAATGAAAGATGAGTTGTATAAACGGGATGAGCTGGTGAGAATCCTAAAGGAGGATCTAAGCAAGGTCAAGCATAAGCTAGACAGAACTTGTAAATGGAACAGGTCCTCCGATGCACTTTCATGGCTACAAAACACCATAGTAGCAATAGAAGAGGACTTGGCTTTGGGAATCCGGCACCTAAATGGGATCCCAAAAGCAAGTACCTCACACTTCCTGAGAATAAGATTTGCACACACTATGGTAAAACATGTCACTATAAAAGTGAATGCACTGCAAAATAAAAGGCAAGTCAAAAGAACAAAGAATTTGTTCAAGGAAAGAATGGGCTACCAAGTTAGGCTAAAAAGAATTTGATTCATCCTTTTGCCTATAGAAAGGGACCCAAACTAGTTTGGGTTCCTAAGACTAACCCTTGATTTCCTTTTGGAGGTCCAAGTGAAGGGGAGCAGTCAAATATGGTACATGGATAGTGGCTGCTCAAAGCACATGACAGAAAATAAGAACCAGTTCCTTTCACTAGAAGACCTTAAAGGAGGTAATGTCTCATTTGGAAATGGGAAAAAAGGTGAGATAATTGGGGTTAGAAAGGTAGGTAAGACTGATTCTCACTCTATTAAGAACGTCTACTTGATAAATGGACTGAAGTACAGTCTAATAAGTGCATCGCAATTGTGTGATAGAGGTAACATTGTAGCATTCACCTCTACCAAATGCTTTGTGATTAATCTTACCACTGACAAGATTGTTTTGCAGGAAAAAAGAGGGAACACCATATATGTTGAGATCTGTCCACCCTTTCAGAAAATGAACTCACTTGCTTAAGTGTGTTGAATAATGATCCCCTCCTTTGGCACAAGAGACTTGGACATGCCAGTCTAAGTCAACTCAATAAACTAGTCTCCAAGTACTTAGTGATAGGACGGCCTAACATTAAGTTCAAGAAAGATAAAGTTTGTGAAACTTGTGCAAGGGGGAAGCAAGTAAGATCCTCTTTTAAAAGAAAGAAAGTAGTAATCACCACCAGGACGATGGAACTGGTCCATATGGATCTTTGTGGACCAATTAGAACATTAAGCAGAGGTGGTAAGAGATATGTGATGGTTCTTATTGATGATTACTCTAGGTTTACTTGGACATTGTTTTTAACATCTAAAGATGAAGCATTTGACATGTTCATTTATTTTGTTAGAAAAACTCAGAAACAACTAGGTAATCAACTTGCATCAATTAGGTATGATTATGGTACTGAATTTGAGAATGTTAAATTTGCTATATTTTGTGATAAGCATGGCATATATCATAAATTTTTTGCTCCTAGGACTCCACAACAAAATGAAGTAGTTGAAAGAAAGAATAAGACACTTAAAGATATGGCTAGGACTATGCTTCTTTCTAATAAACTGCCCCATAGTTTCTGGGCAGAAGCTGTGAACATTGCATATTACATCATAAATAGGTGCATGACTAGACCTCTTGTAGAGAAGACTCCCTATGAGTTACTTAAAGAGAGAAATCCAAACATATCCCATCTTAGGGCATTTGGTTACAAATGTTTTGTGCATAATAATAGTAAAGACTCCCTAGGTAAATTTGATCCCAGAAGTGATGAGGGAGTATTCTTGGGATATTCTTCACATAGTAAAGCTTATAAGATTTATAACAAAAGAACTATGTGTGTGGAAAAAAGTGTACATGTGGTTTTTGATGAAACTAACATTCTTTCTAAGAGACGGGAAGATGATGATGAAGCAATTAGGCTGGTGAGAAACTCAAATGAAACCACAACCCAGACTGAAGTTGCACCAGAAGTAGGAACAGGTGATGGAATAGGTCCTTCCACCCAGTGCAACTTGACAGGGGGGACTGTACAAAGAGGAAGTGATCCTCAAACCTCAAGGGAACCTGTCCATGAACATGTTCCTCAGCAGGAAAATATTGAAGGAACATTTAAGGGAAACCAGCTGGTTGTGAAACCTTACAAGTATCAAAGTTCTCATCCCATTGAGAACATAATCACGGATCCAACCTCTGGAATTAAAACCAGATCTTCCTTGAAGAATCTTTGTACTTTTGATGCTTTTTTATGTCTGATTGAACCTAAAAATATTGCTGAGGATTTGCATGATGCAGACTGAGTGAATGCAATGCAAGATGAACTCAAGCAATTTAAAAGAAGTCAAATTTGTCATCTAGTACCAATACCCAAGGACATATTAGTAATTGGCACAAAGGGGTCTTCAGAAACAAACTTGATGAAGATGGAACAGTTACAAGGAATAAGGCAAGATTGGTGGTTCAAGGATATAGTCAAGAGGAGGGCATAGACTATGATGAGACTTTTGTTCCAGTTGCAAGATTGGAGGCAATTAGACTCCTTATAGCTTTTGCTGCTTATATGGAATTCACTCTCCATCAGATGGATGTCAAGAGTGCCTTCCTCAATGGATATCTAAAGGAAGATGTGTTTGTCAATAAACCTTCGGGATTTGAAAGCAAGGAATATCTTGATCATGTGTACAAGCTTGACAAGGCACTATATGGGCTCAAGCAGACTCCAAGAGCATGGTATGAAAGATTATTAAAATTCTTGCTTGAGCATGGCTACAAGAGAGGTAAAATTGACAATACCTTATTCTTGAAATTAAAAGGTAAATATCTCCTGGTAGTTCAGATATATGTCGATGATATAATCTTTGGAGCAACTACTGATAAGTTAAGTAAAGAATTTGCTAAACTAATGGGGAGTGAATTTGAAATGGGTATGATGGGTGAGATTAATTTCTTTTTATGCTTACAAATTAAACAAAATTCAAATGGAACTATGATCCATCAGCAGAAGTATGTGAAAGAGTTGCTTAAAAGGTTTAAAATGGAAGATTCCAAAGAAATTGACACTCTTATAGCAACAGCCACAAAATTGGATGTAGATGAACATGGTTCATATGTTGATCAGAAGTTGCATAGGAGAATGATTGGCTCTTTGTTGTATCTCACTACTAGCAGACCTGACATTGTTTTCAGCGTAGGCCATTGTGCTAGATTTCAAGCAAGTCCAAAGGAGTCTCACTTGACTGCTGTCAAGAGGATCCCGAGATACCTAAAAGGCACCATTGACCTCTGTCTATGGTATCCAAAAGGTAGTAATTTCAACTTAGTGGGATATGTGGATGCTGATTATGCAGGTTTTCTTATGGATAGAAAGATCACCTCAGGTATGACACACTTTCTTGGCTCATGTTTTGTGTCTTGGGCCACCAAAAAGCAAAATTATGTGGCCTTATCTACTGTTGAAACTGAGTATGTTGTTGCCGCCTCATGTTGTGCTCAATTATTATGGATCAAACAACAATTAATGGACTTTGGAATTGATGTAGGTTGTATCCCCATTTTTTGTGATAACACCAGTGCAATTAGTATGACTAAGAACCCGGTTCATCACAAAAGAACGAAGCACATAGATGTTAAGCATCACTTTTTAAGGGACAACTATGAAAAAGGTTTGATCACTGTGGAATTATATGCTACTGACAAGCAAATAGCTGACATATTCACAAAAGCTCTAAGTAGAGATCACTTTGAAAGGAACAAGTTAGAATTAGGGATGATTAAGATCACCTAAACGGAACCAGTTCTAACTCAAAAATTGGTTAGAAAAATGTGAATTTTTGTATATAATTAGAATAGATTTTGCTCAGTCTCATACTTTCATCAGTATACTCTTGTGCCATGTGCTAAAATGACTCATTAATCTCTAATGATATTATCTTTATTTTCTTGAAAAATTCAGACTCACACAAGAGATTTCTCAGTGAAGAACCTGGTTCATCAAGATTACTTGGTACGTACTCTCCACTCTGTATATTTTGAAATAATTATACATGGATTATGATCAATAGGAGAGTCTAATTCAATCCTAAACCCCTCGATCTTATCAGTTACGAAATGGACCAGTTTCATTCAACAGAGTCCAAACCACATTAAGTGCCTAGATTGTAGGGACACTCTTCAACGTCTTTTCAAACTGAATTCCAGTTTGATTAGACTTTTGAAAAGGTTGTCGTTACCCAATCAAACACTTTCACTTTAAATTGATTAGGCCTCAGTTGCTTCCTCACTTCTCAATTCTCAAGCCGTCAAGAATTTCTCTCTTCTCTCATCTTCCAAAACACACACAAACCCATTTTTCCCAAAATTCCCAAACACAGAAATGGAAAACCCTTCTGAGAATCCCTCATCACCACCCAAAGAAATTATACCCACACCATCTATCACACCTTCAACCACGCCATCTCTAAGAAAAGAAGAGTCAAGATGCTTGATCGCAAGGCTGTTGTGGGTAAAGAACAACTCAAGAAAATTAATGAAAAATTGGAAGTAAGTCGAGAAGAAGGACCCCAAAAATCTGATGAATCATTCAAGTCTGCTACTGAGGGGGAAGAAACGGTTTCTTCTGAAACAGAGCAGGTAACTTATGGCCCTAAAGTTACTCTTCAAATTATTTCTAAGGTTGCTACAAATGAAAATAAGTTTAGGAGCCAAAGTCCCTGGTACTGTTAGGGAAAATAAGAAAAGAAAGGGTGTTTCGTCTATCCCTATAGAGACTCTTCCTACAAGAGAAAGGGCTACAAGGAGTCAGAAGAAGCAAAGTGAGGCTGAACTAGAAAAGTTCTTAGAAGAAACTAAAAAGAAAGTTGCTGCTAAGGGAAAGAAAAAGGTGGTTGAGCCTGTTGAGGGAGTTACAATTGATGAGATGGACCTGGTCCTTCGGGATGAAGATAAGACAAAAGAAGTGGAGGTTGTAACTCCAAAGGCTAAGAAAGTCAAGACTTCCACAAAGAAGTCTGTTTCAAAAACAAAGTTTGTTAAGCCATCTACTTTAGCTAAAAGAACCAGGTCTACATTAAAATCAAGAAAAGTGAAAATTGTGGAGGAAGAAGAATGGAATGGAGAGGAAGAGGAAGAAGCTTTTGATGCTGATAAGGACAAGATGGTTAAGTTTGGGAAGAGAACCATCTTGACAGGCAGACTCCTCAGGGACTTGGAGGAGGAATGTATGTTACTACTGCTGGAGAAGCTACGATTGTAAGGTTGGAAGGACATAGTCCTTCAGATGGATGGAAGGCTGGACAGAACTGAGATTGTGCAATTGATGGCAAATTATGAGATCAAAGATGGTAGGGTCACCAGTGTGGTAAAGGGGGAGACAGTGAGCTTTGATACTAAAGAACTGGAAGAGATCTTAGGTGTACCTGCTGAATGGTACAGTGATTATAAGAAGATCAAATGGCCAAGTCTAGAGAATCTCCCTACTTCCCTTGACATTACTAGGAAGTTTGGTGACAATGAAGAGGATCTTGAGTCGAAGGCTATTTACAAAAGTGTGATGAAGCCACCCCACAAAATGTTGTTCGAATTTGTTAACAAATATGTGCTGCCAGGGCAGGAAAGGAGGAACATTGCCACATTCATGGACCCGGTCCTTATGGAATATTTGGACAGTGGGAGGCAAATCAATTGGCCTGGATTCATCGTCCATCTTCTTGATAGGGTTCTGAATGGCACCAAAACTCACGCCATACCGTATGGATTTATTCTCATGGATGTACTTGCACACTTTAAGGTACCCATAAAGAAATAGGAGGTTGGTACAAGCAAGGATCACTTTGGGGCAAATACGTTTACTGCTTGTGACTATGAAGTCCATACCACTCCCAAAGAACTTGGTTCATCCAAAAGGGTACCTGTGAACAGCAAAGTGCGAGCCTTGGTGAAAGAAAGTGGGGTTAAGGATGCTAAAATTGATAGGTTGAAGAAGAGGTTGGCAGAAGTGGAGGCTCAGAGAGATGCTCTCAAAGCTGAGCTGGCAAAAGAAAAGGAGAAGAATGATGGCATTTTTCAGGATACGCTGAAATTGCTTCAAGCCAAAAACCAAGAACCTGGTCCTTCTCAGCCTTAAGCCTTCCTAGCCCAGTATAGATCAACCAGTGACCCAGCTCAGGATCTTTATTTTGTTTCTTTTAATCATGATCCAGTGTTTTTATTTCTTTTTATGCTTTGTGGTAGGATTTTATCAATCAATAAAATTCACTGCTTTTGCTCTAACTGTTTGTTGATATTTTTTATATGGCTAATATCCTTAGATTGATCGATGATATTTGACTCAATGATTGCATTTGAAGTAGCCCCAGTGGCCATGAGTAATTTCTATTAAAATCTGGTTATCTAACATTATTATACAACTTTTCGATGATGCCAAAAGGGGGAATTAGGTTGTGCTTTTACTTTGGACTATGATGTTTATAACCTAGTGAACCTGGTCCTTGATGATAAATGACTTTAAAAAGGTACAATGGTCTAGCATTGTGTTGATGTTGAGCTGAGTCGAAACAGGGTTTGCGCTTATGAAAAGCACATAGTTTATCATCATCAAAATGGGGGAATTTGTTGGCCCAAGTGAAGTTTGTTTTAAAGATTAACAATGGAACTCAGGCATGAACCAGGTCCATCCCTTGTGTACATAGACACAGGCAGAATTGAGCATAAGGGATGCACGTGAAGGAGATAAGCTTAACTTGTTATATCTTATATCTCCTGATCGAAAAGGTTGCATAATTGATAAGGATAAGAACTCCTTACTCAAAGAGAACACTATCCAAGATAAGGGAGGAGTTAGAAGTTGAGGATAACTAGAACGCTTCCACCAAGAGTAGCATTAGAACTCTAGTTATTTCTTATTCTACTAACTCTATAAATTACAGGATGCTCTTATTCTACAGACACACACAAATGATGAAATTAAACGTGAGATGAGAGCAAAATAGCAAGGCATTTTGCAAACAAATCTTGTATGATTCAAGTGTGCGAACCTGAAGCTACATGAACCAGATAGAAGAACCAGTTCCAAGCGTGTGTATTGTATACTAGTTCAATTGTAGTAGGTGTTTTCAAGTTGTACCTTTCAGCTTTATCTAGAAAACATTGTATTAGATACACTGAGTATTCAAGTTAGAGTTAACTTGAAGTTGTCGTAACAGTTAGAG
>AWOL01S0061282.1:4550-23284 GCA_000715115.1 Nicotiana otophora
GTTTTAACCACTGCCCAGGTATTTCCGCACCTGCGGAACCTGGGCTCGTACCTGCGGGTGCGCTTGTGCGGAAAAAGTGTGCATCTGCGCAATTCACTTGCCCCCTCTGCCTTCGCACCTGCGACGAAAGAGCCGCACCTGCGCGTGTGTGCCTGCGGAATTCCCCTCCGCTTCTACATAAATTGCGCACTTGCGAACGGTCTTGCGCATTTGCGGGCATAGCAGATGCAGCCTTTTCCCACGCACCTGCGACCCCTGACCAACCCACCCAACTCCGCTTCTGCTCCAATTTTCTCAGCAGAACCATCAAAAACACCAGATTTTTCCTAAGTCCTAATTCATTCCATTAAGCATCTGAAACACACTCGAGGCCCCCGGGACCTCAACCAAACCTACCAACCAATCATATAACACCATACAAACTTAGTCGAGCCTTCAAACCACATCGAACAACACCAAAATCATGAATTAAGCACAGATTCAAGCCTAAGAATTTAAAATTTTTCAAATTCTACAAACGACTACGAACCACATCAAATCTTGTCCGAATTACCTCAAAGTTTACACACATGTCACAAATGACACTACGAATCTACAGCCACCTTTCGAAATTCCATTCCGAGCTCGATATCAAAATTTTCACTATCGGTCGAAATCGCTGAAAAACTAACTTTCGCCAATTCAAGCCTAAATCTACTACAGACCTTCAAAACATGTTCTGGACGCGCTCCTAANAGGAAATCACTCTTAATCGATTTTGGATCCTATATTAACGCGTTCAGTATGGAATCTTCAACTCCCAAACAGTATAAAAGTCTCCCAATTATTCACATTGTTAAAAAAGTTCTAGGGTTTCTGAAGAGTAAACCCAGAGCATAGCTCTAACAAATTCATGCTAAAATTCAAAATTTTTGCACAATTGCGGCCTATAATCAGGTTAATAGAGTTGAGATTTTGTCTGGAATTATGAAATTGATACAAAATCGACAAACTCAATTAATGTATATGGAGATTGTTAATGCGGGAACTACTGTTCCAATTTTGATTCAGATTTTACTTTAACACAATGGTAGTGTGTAAGTGGAGTAAACTTATTAATTTCCTTGTTAATGGCGTGTTGATCAATTGAGACTGTAGCTATGAGTATTTTGTTAATGAAATATACAAGCAATCGGGTAGGGATTCAATTACAAGTGAGATGGAGATAAAATATACAACGAAGATGGTTGTGTAGCAATTTCAATATACAATGATATGAGTGTGCACTTGTATATGGAGATGAAAAGGCAAAACCTGGATGTCACTGAATATCCATTATACAAAACGTTGAAAACTGTGTATTCAAGTGTTGAATGCTCATGTTCAAGTTCATACTTGAGTGATAACTTACTCGCAACAACTTTAGCTGGTTTACATTGTCAGAACGTAGAAAAAATAAACATAACTAATATTGCTGAGATGATGAATAATCATAGAAAAGAAGACAAAATTGAGATGATGAAGGAAAATTGTATAATAGACTACCCACAACATGAAGAAATTGCAGAAGGTCAGTTGTATTGGGACAAAGATACACTTATTAGTGTAATAAAATACTACGCAGTACGAGAAAAATATCAATTTAACAAGATATGATTTCTACGTATGAGATTACACTTCTCTGTAATTTTATGTATACTGCTTGTATAAAAAATGTATAATTATTGTATAATGAGACTGTATATGTGTACTTCTCTATAACATTGTGTATACTTCTTTGNCTAACGGAGTCGACAAAATTCTATTCCGGATCCGTCTTCACACCGTTCCAACTGCGGTCTACATTTTGATGGTTTTTAGCTAAATATTTGCTTTGAACTTTCACTCAGTCTAATTAGAAATGACTTCCACGTTGAATGAAGTGTATCCAACTTCCTTGTTATCAGATGGGCTATCTAAAACTTCGATAAGCTCTGAGTGATTTTCCAATTTTGGAAGAGATAAAGTTGTGAATGTGAAACACATATTGNGTATAAATGTAACTAAAATATATAATTATTTTGTAATGAGATTATATATGTGTACTGTTCAGGGACATTCTCTATAATACTTGTATAATAAATGTAGTATAAATGTATAATTTTTGTATAATCAGATTGCATATGTGTATTGCTTGTATATTTGAGAAACAAGTATAAAAATCTGAACAAGTGCATTATCGTAGCACTATATTTTAAATAGGTATTGTCTTATATGTGTGAATAAAAGTTGCAAATGTAGTATTAGATCTTCAAGTCTACACCAATCAAATGTCTTCAAAGTTAGACTGTTTTCACAACATCATGCTACTTCATCAGCCATTGCAAATATAATTTTCAACAAATATGTCAATCCAAAAATAATATACATTCTGGCAGACATCATGAGCCACATTAAACAACACTATGTGATTAATATGAGTTACATAAAAGCTTGTTGAACAAAAGAAAAGGCACTTGAACTGCTAAGAAGGGATCTCGCGCGAGTCTTATAGTAAACTGTCGGGTCACTTGTATATGGTAAATATGAAAAATCCTTGTTCTGTCAAAATATTACATAAATCAGAGGACAAACACTTCATATATGTTTTTGTCGCACTAAATTCATCAATCAAAGGATGGCAAAATTGCAAGCCTATTGTGGTGGTTAGCAGGACATTTCTTAAATCATCACAGGGGGACAATGTTAACAGCTAGCGGACAAGATATGACATGTGAGTTATATAAAGAGTTTTACTTATATGATTCTTCCGCAGGCTCCTATAATAATTATAGATGGTATAAGTAGTTCTTGTCTATGTATAACAAAAATAACATGTGGATGCTTTCTTATTTGCTTAACCAAGTAAAATTTTCCACTATCATATAGTGTGGTTGATTCTGAAAATGATGCTTCCAATGAATGGTTTTTGAAATATTTTGACAGACTTTTGGGGAAAGGGAAAAGATGTGCATCATATCCGATCGTCATGAAAGCATATTAATGGGGGCTTCGATTGTGTATTTATATGTATCTCACTATGTATGTATTTTTCATCTTTGGAATAACATAAAGAAGTAGTTCAAGACGAATTGTGACCAACTGAGGGAAGTATTTTTTATAATGGCCAGAGCATTAATTGCCTCATGGAAGATATAAGCATCATTGATAAGAGGGTAAGGGTTACCTGTTCAATGTTGGTTATGAAAAGTGGTCCATAGTGCATTTCATTGTTAATAGATCTATGATGATGACTTCAAATATTGCCGAGTTACTCAATTCAAGAAATAGAGAGGCAAAAGAGTTGTAAATCATGAGTTTGCTAGATTACATGATGAATTTGGTTATGGAATGGAATAATAAAAATAGAATGACTGCAATGAGTACATTTACTGGCGTAGGACAGTTTGTCGCAGAAGATGACGGTAAATAATATTTTATCATGTCTTACTTCATATATCTAAATAATATACTTTGATAAAAATACATTAATACTTACCATACCCCTATTTTAGTAATGATATCTATTAAAATTTAGGCGAGGGCTTCAACCGATTATGTATATGTAGTGATCGATGCTGAACAAAGGCGTAACATAGTCTGCATGCAAAATAGGGAATGCTAGTGTAAACGATTTCAAGTGGATGAGATTCCTTATCCACATGCTATGGCAGTATTGTACTACACACACATAAAAATACCCAAATATTGTTCTGCCTATTATACCAAGGAATACTTCAGGAAGACATATGAAGTGCAAGTGAATCCACTACCAGATGAGACTACATGGGACCTTCCAACAAAGGTGTTAGATAATGTGGTCCTACCACCGATAGTGAAGGAAAAATCAGGAAGACCGACAAAGTCGCGACGCAAGGGACTTTATGAATATCTGTATATTGAAATAGTTACATGTGGATTGTGTGGAAAACAAGGACACTAAAGAAGAACATGCAGTAATGCTTGAAACAATTAGATTTGCTACAATAATTTACTGTTTTGTAATTTTTTTTTTCTTGTGAATATTACAATTAGAATATTAGAAAATAATGAGATTTGCAATCAGATGCTCTTTGATGTATGAATAAAGATAATACTTTTTGTTGTAATGAAAGTATTGGTAGAAGTTTTATTCCAAATATTGTTTACTTGATATTTGTATCCTTTAAGTTGTTACTCTGTTTGCTAAAATTTATGCATGTATAAATAATATGTTTATACAATATAGACTATCACTATACATAAAATATAAAATTATAGACTATCACTTACGAGAAATATACAAATAGACTCTCACTATACAAATATTGTAACAACCTGACTTGTGATTTTAAGAATCTATGCCATATTCAGCTACTTAAGGTCCCGAGTAACTTTGTAATACATATTATGACTTGCGTGTGCGGTCGTTTGATTTTCGGAAGATTCAGAATTTAAATTGAAAGAACAATTCTCATTTTTGAAGCTTAAATGAAAAGAGTTTATCGGAGTTTGACTTTTGAGCAAACGACTTCGGAATAAAATTTTAATAATTTTAATAGGTCCGTATGATGATTTCGGACTTGGGCATATATTCAGGTCGAGTATCAGGTGGCCCGGGGGTATTTCGGCCCCTATTACTGAAGGTTGGCATTTTTTAAGTTTAAAAAAATTTTAAGTTTGGGTTGGAGTGGATTTTAATGTTATCGATGTCCGTTTGGGATTCCGAACTTGGGAATAGTTCCGCATGGTGATTCTGGTCTTAGGGGAGCATCCGGGTGTAGATTTGGAAGTCTGTAGGTCATTTCGGGATCATTTGGCGAAAGTTGAAAATTTGAAGATTTTTGGTAAGTTTGACCGGGAGTAGACTTTTTGATATCGGGGTCGGATTCTGATTTCGAAAGTGAAAATAGGTATGTAATATCAATTATGACCTGTGTGCAAAATTTGAGGTCAATCGGATTTGATTTGATAGGTTTCGACGTCGAATGTAGAAGTTTGAAGTTCTAAAGTTCATAAAGCTTGAATTGTGGTGCAATTCGTGATTTTGATGTTGTTTGATGTAATTTGAGGTGTCACGACCCAATTTTCCCTCCGTTGGGTATCGTGATGGTACCTAGTCTTAGGGACTTGGTAAGCCTAATATTTGTTAAATAACAACAATAATTAGATAACATCTAACAATCTTTGAAACGAAAACCTCCAAAAATAAAATTACAATTCCCCAAAACCGGTAGTACAAGTCATAAGCTCTACATAGTGTTTGCTAGAAAACCTCTAAATACAACTGTCCAGAAATAGGAATAAACAGTGCAAAATAAAAACTTAAAGGTGACTCCAAAGACTGCGAATGCAGCAGCAGATTTACCTTGAGTCTCCACAGCAATAGTCCACACAGCTAGCTAACGAACAAGTACCTGGATCTGTATAAAAATATACAGAAGTGTAGAATGAGCACACCACAGCGGTGTCCAGTAAGTATAAAGACTAACCTCGGTGGAGTAGTGACGAGAAACAGTCAAGACACCCACTGGTGTAATAAACCGAACAAGTATAAGTATATGAACAACAAAAGTATGACGTCTACATAAGCACTATGCAATATGGCTCACAATACAGTAATGACATTAAGGAAGGAAATAACAAGTATCAGCGGAATAAAATGAAAATGACACAGACCAAGTGAATGGAATACAACCTAAATCCGGAATCACAAATACAGCAAGGACAAGTAATAACTCAGCAACTACAACCGCTATTACATCAAACTTTAGTCAACAACTCCACGAGGTACCGAACCTCGGACAATTCACAACTCACGGGTCTCAATACCTGAACCCTAATACTTGGCAGCATGTGACCTCATAACATCTCATAACCGCACTGACGACTCACGTGACAATAGAGCCATTCTCACATAGAAGGCAAGTAAACAAGGGTGAGCATCTATGCTCAACAATATCAAGAACACCTCTTATCCGATAAGTGTCCTTAACTACGTGTATGCTTGTGAAAGTGTACTACCATAGTCCATATCAGCAAATAAGCATAAGGAAGAAGAACGGACAGAACTTAGAATATTTTCTCACAGCTTTCAAAAGATAAAGCTCACACAGGTACGTATACCACTACACAAATATCAACAACAAGAATGCCCCCGGGCCACAAATCATAACAAATCAATCCCTGACACAGCCCACCTTGTCTCGCCACGTGTGCTTTAATAAAGTAAGTGCCCATGTCATGACCCAATTCCATGTCAGGCCGTGATGGCGTCCAGCACCATTGGTGGACAAGCCAACAGTTAACAACTTAGTGATTTCCCAATTATTTTTTTGTTAATTTTTATTAAGCAATTCCAACATTTAGCTTTACTTACATTTAAAGCATTTGATAAATAAAGAATTTTTAAGGCAAAGAAACGGAAACATCTAAAAGTAGTTATAACTATTGAATTACAACCCAAAAATCAAAGTCTACTAACACGTGCCAAGATCTGGTGTCACAAGTGTGTGGGCAACTAGTAGAATATATAAAAGATGACTATCCTACTGTCTGAAATAGAATAGACTGATATAAATAAAAGAGAAACTCCGGCGGACTATTGAATGACTCAGAAGAGGGCAGCTCACCATGAAGTCTCGGTCCAAGATCAGGTATGCGCGCCGGGCGGGTAACTAGATGCACCGGTCTCAGATCCTGTACAATTAAGTACAGAAGCATAGTATGAGTACATAAACAATATGTACCCAGTAAGTATCCCGCCTAACCTTGAAGAAGTAGTGACGAGGGGTCGGCTTGACACTTACTAGGGCCAATAATAATGTAATTAAAGTGTTATGCTAAGTATAGATATCATGAATAATTTTGACAGTTCAATAAATGGAAGAGATTAGTACTTCTTTCATAAATTTAAAATTTTACTTTCGGTCATATCATTTAACCACTTACATTTCAAGGCATTTAAGCAGTATAAATCACGGAGAGTTCCAAAAAGTTAACATGCATAATTATGCCGAGGTCGTATGACCCGATCCAACATAATATTAAATTGTGCACTGTCGGAGAGTCGAACGACGCGAACCATAGATGCATCTATTTACTACCAAGGCACTCGACCCGATCCACAAATAACAATTTATTTTCAAGAAAGCACAAGTTTTCCATTTACAGTCAAGTATCTCATACAAACCTTCAAGTAAGTGAATTTAACCTTATACAATTCTTTTATGAATTTCTATCATGACTAAATGATTATATTAGTAAGTAAGGGCACAAACATTTCAAGTATAGCATGATACGGGTCCTAAACTACCCGGACAATAGCATAATAGTAGCTACGTACGGACTCTCATCACCCCGTACGTACGTAGCCCCCACAATTAGGTACAAACATTTATTTAACTCACCTATGGGGTTAATTCCCTCTTACAAGGTTAGAAAGGAGACTTACCTCGTCTCAAAGCCTACTTCCCAATTCAAGAACGTGCTCAAATCTCCAAATTTGACGCCAAATGACTCGAAGCTAGTCAAACATTACATAAACTAATCAATCTATGCTCAAAGGTTCATAATTCTACCATTTAAGTGATTACCCAACCTAAATTGCAAGATTCCTAAAATTCACCCCCGGGCCCACATGCTCTGATTCTGGAAATTGTTTAAAGAAAGTTGTTACTCATATCATTCGGAACATAAATATATGATTTTTACTAAATTCCATAACGAATTTCTTGGTTAAATCTCATTTTTATCAAAAAACCTAGGTTTTCATCTAAACCCGTAATATTCACTAATTAACATGTTATAACCTACCCATAAACCACGTATTTAACTCACATTTGATAGGAATTACTTACCTCAACTAGATGATGGAAATCCCCTCTCTAACCAGCTACAAAATCACCCCGAAGAGGAGTAAGAAGTGAGTAAAAGTGCTCAAACCCCGATTTAAAACATTACTGCCCTTCAGCGACTCCCACACCTGCGGTTAAATTTGTGCACCTGCGATTCCGCTTCTGCGGACAAACTCGCACATGTACGGACCAAAGCCAGGTTGCCTCATATCGCTTCGGCGCTCAGGGGATCGCACCTGCGTCCACACATCAGTGACAAACGACGCGCATCTGTGACACTGCCCGCTCCTGCGATGCCTACCTTCACACCTGTGCTTTCGCAGGTGCGGTCCTTCTTCCGCTTCTGTGATGGCTGGGAAGCCTATGCTGGGATGCATCTGCGATCATGGGGCTCACACCTGTGAGCTCACACCTATGGCTGACCAAGCGCAGGTGCAATTATGATAGTAGTTGGAGCTTCAGCTTTGGCTTCTAAATTCCAACTTGGTCCGAGCCTCGTCCGATTGACAATCGGGGCTCCCGGGGCCCCGTCTGAATATACCAACAAGTTTGAAATCAGAAAACGGACTTGCTCAGACTCTCGGAATGCCCGAAACAACATTAAAACTAAGAAGCACCCCCTAAAACCAATTGAATCAAACTTAAGAGCTTCAAGTTCTTCTATTTACTTCCAATGTGCCGAAACGTACTTACACTACTCGGAATGACACCAAACTTTGCGTGCAAGTCTTAAATGACATTACAGAACTATTCCCGGTCTCAAAATTCCGTTTGGACATTGATATCACCAAAACCCACTTCAAACTAAATTTTTAAAGGACTTCTAAAACCTTCAAGAACCAACATTTACTATTGGGCGCCAAAATGCTCCCGGGTCATCCAAAACCCGATCCAAACATACGCCCAAGTCCGAAATCATCATACAAACCTATTGGAACCGTCAAATCCTGATTCCGAGGTCGTTTACTCAAAATATTGACCGAAGTCAAACTTGGCCTTTTAAGCCAACCCTAAGGAACCAAGTGTTTCGATTTCAACCCAAACTCTTCCAAATCCCGAACCAACCATTCCCACAAGTCATAAATCAGTAAAAGCAAGTACAGGAAGTCTTATTTAAGGGAACGTGGTTCTAGAAAGAAAAACAACCGGTTGGGTTGTTACATTCTCCACCTCTTAAACAAACGTTCATCCTCGAATGGGTTTAGATTCATACCTGAAGTGCTGAATAAGTGTGGATATCTACTCTGCATGTCCTCCTCGGACTCCCAGGTCTCCTCCTCGACTGGTTGGCCCCTCTACTAAACCTTTACCGCGGAAATTCTCTTGGATATCAACTGGCGATCCTTCCTAGAAACAATAGCAAATGGCTCCTCCTCATTATCCAAGCTTTCATCTAGCTGAATAGTGCTGAAGTCTAACACATGTGACATGTCAGCATGTTACCTCCGGAGCATAGACACGTGAAAAACTGGGGTCAGGTTGCCCTTCTTTCCGAATCTCATAACACCCTTCATCGGCGAGACTTTCAAGAAAACCTTCTCGCCTACCATAAATGATACATCACACACTTTCTGATCCTTATAACTCTTATGTCTGGACTGTGCTGTGCGAAGTTGCTTCTAAATCAACTTTATCTTTTCCAAGGCATCCTTCACCAGATTAGTACCATATAACCTAGCCTCGCCGGGCTCAAACCACCCGATGGGAGAACGACATCGCCGAACATATAAAGCCTCAAATGGGGCCATCTCGATGCTGGACTGCTAACTATTTTTGTAAGCAAACTCAGCCAATGGCAACAACTGATCCCACTGTCCCCAAAGTCAATCACATATGCTCTCAACATGTCCTCCAATATCTGAACTATCCGCCCTGACTGCCCGTCGGTCTTGTGGATGAAACAATGTGCTGAGCTCTACACGGGTCCCTAATTCACTCTGCACGGCTCTCCAGATATATGAAGTGAACTGAGGGCCTCTATCTGATATTATGGAAACAGGCACACTGTGCAACCGAACTATCTCCCTAATATAAATCTAGGCCATTTTCTCTGAAGTATAGGTAGTCACAACCGGAATGAAGTGTGCCGACTTGGTCAATCTGTCTACAATGACCCAAACTGCATCAAACTTCCGCAAGGTCCGTGGCAATCCAACTATGAAGTCCATAGTGATGCGCTCCCATTTCCACTAAGGTATAATCATCTACTGAAGTAGGCCACCTGGCCTTTGGTGCTCATATTTGCCCTGCTAGCAATTTAGACACCTAGCTACATACTCCACTATGTATTTCTTCATCCGCCGCCACCAATAATGTTGTCTCAGGTCACGATACATCTTTGTAGCACCTGGATGAATAGAATACCGAGAACTGTTTGCGTCCTCTAGAATCCTCTCCCCCAAGCCATCGATATTAGGAACACATAGACGACCCTGGAGTCGCAGAACACCATCACTGCCAATAGAAACTTCTTTGGCACCACCCTATAGTACCGTCTCTCTAAGAACTGCCAAGTGCGGATCATCAAACTGTCGGGCCTTGATCTTCCCCAATAATGAAGACTGAGCAACAACGCATGCAAGAACTCGGCTGGGCTCTGAAATATCCAACCTCATGAGTCTGTTAGCCAAGGACTGAATGTTTAAAGCTAGTGGCCTCTCCTCCGCTGAAATAAATGCCAAGCTACCCATACTCTCTGCCTTCCTTCTTAAGGCATACGCAACCATATTTGCCTTGCCCGAATGATAAAGAATGGTGATGTCATAATTCTTCAGTAACTCGAGCCATCTACGCTGCCTCAAATTTAGATCCCTTTGCTTGAAAAAATGTTGTAAGTTGCGATGATCAGTATAAACCTCACATGACACCCCATACAGATAATGCCTCCATATCTTAAGAGCATGAACAATCGCGACTAACTCTAGATCGTGCCAGGGTAATTCTTCTCATGAATTTTCAGCTGACGCGAAGCATATGCAATAACTCGCCCTTCCTGCATCAATACACAACCCAAGACAATGCGTGAAGTATCGCAATATACCGTATACATCCCCGATCTGGAAGTCAACACTAGGACCGGTGCTATAATCAAAGCTCTCTTGAGCTTCTGGAAGCTCGCCTCACAATCATCGGACCAATGGAACGGAGCACCCTTCTGGGTCAATCTAGTCAAAGGTACTGCAATTGATGAAAAGCCCTCCACAAACTAGCGATAATAGCCTGCTAACCCCAAGAAACTCCTAATCTCAGTCGCCGAAGTGGGACGAGGCCAACTCTGAACTACCTCTTGGGATCCACTTTAATACCTTCTCCTAATACAACATGCCCCACGAATGCCACAGACTTTAGCCAAAACTCACATTTGGAGGACTCAGCATATATCTCCTACTCTCGCAATGTCTAAAGTACCACTCTGAAATGCTGCTCGTGCTCCCCCAGGCTACGTGAGTAAATCAAGATGTCATTAACGAAGACAATAACACAGGAATCAATATAAGGCCTAAACACTCTGTTAATCAAATCCATGAATGCCGCTGGGGAATTAGTCAAGCCGAAAAACATCACTAGAAACTCATAATGACCATATCTGGTACGGAGGCAGTCTTCGGAACATATGAGTCCCGAATCTTCAACTGATGGTACCCCTATCTCAAGTCGATCTTAGAAAACAGCCTAGCACCCTGCAACTGGTCGAACAAATCATTATTCTTGATGGTAACCTTGTTCAACTGGCGGTAATCAATACGCATCCGCTAGTCCCATCTTTCTTCTTCACAAATAACATTGGTTCACCCCAATGTGATACACTTGGTCTCACAAACCCCTTTGCTAACAACTCCTCAAGTTGTTCCTTCAACACCTTCTATTATTTCGGATCCATATGGTACGGTGGGATAGATACAGGCTGGGTGCCTGGAGCCAAATCAATACGGAAATCAATATCACGATCTGGCGGCATGCCTGGAAGGTCAGAAGGAAACACATCGGNTCTAAAGTACCACTCTGAAATGCTGCTCGTGCTCCCCCAGGCTACGTGAGTAAATCAAGATGTCATTAACGAAGACAATAACACAGGAATCAATATAAGGCCTAAACACTCTGTTAATCAAATCCATGAATGCCGCTGGGGAATTAGTCAAGCCGAAAAACATCACTAGAAACTCATAATGACCATATCTGGTACGGAGGCAGTCTTCGGAACATATGAGTCCCGAATCTTCAACTGATGGTACCCCTATCTCAAGTCGATCTTAGAAAACAGCCTAGCACCCTGCAACTGGTCGAACAAATCATTATTCTTGATGGTAACCTTGTTCAACTGGCGGTAATCAATACGCATCCGCTAGTCCCATCTTTCTTCTTCACAAATAACATTGGTTCACCCCAATGTGATACACTTGGTCTCACAAACCCCTTTGCTAACAACTCCTCAAGTTGTTCCTTCAACACCTTCTATTATTTCGGATCCATATGGTACGGTGGGATAGATTCAGGCTGGGTGCCTGGAGCCAAATCAATACGGAAATCAATATCACGATCTGGCGGCATGCCTGGAAGGTCGGAAGGAAACACATCGGCGAACTCCCAAACTGCTGGCACTGAATCAATCGTCGGAGACTCTACGGTGGTGTCCCGAGCGTAAGCTAGATAAGCCAAACAATCCTTCTTGACCATATGTCGAGCCTTCAAAAAAGAGATGACCCCACTAGCTGTACTAACCGAGGAACCCTTCCACTCTAATCTCGGTAACTCTGGCATCGCAAAGGTAATAGTCTTGGCATGACAATCAAGGATGGCGTGTTATGGGAGAACCAGTCCATGCCCAGGATGACCTCAAAGTCGATCATATCAAGTAGTAGAAGGTCTGCCCTAGTCTCGTAACCACAAAATGTGACCACACAGGACCGGTAGATCCAATCCACAACCATAGAATCACCCATAGGAGTGGACACATAAATAGGAGTACCCAAGGACTCGCAAGGAATATCCATAAAATCAGCAAACAGAGATGACACATATGAATAGGTAGACCCTTTATCAAATAATACCGAAGTATCCCTACCGCATACCAAAATAATACCTATGATCACTGCATCTGATGCCAATGCATCTGGTCTGGCCGGAAAAGCATAGAATCTGGCTGGAGCGCTGGCGGGCTGCCCCCGCCTGATTGAACAGTAGCTGATTGGCCTCCCCCTGCCTGGCCTCCACCTCTAGGACGGCCCCTACCAGCCTTCCCTCCGCCTCTGGGCGGCTGGATAACTGGTGCTGACATCATGGGCTGCTGGCCTTACTTCACTGCCTTGCCCCGAAGCCTGGGGAAGAATCTTCTCATGTGACCGGGATCTCCATACCCGAAATAGCCTCTCGGTGCGGCGATCTGTTGCCCTGATATTTGACCCTGATGGCCTGTCGACCCACTGGAAGAAACCTGAATAGCTGGTGGGAATATGAACTCTCTGGCATGGCGCTAAAATAGGAGCTGGAAGAACCCTTGTAACCTGAGTACCCACTGGAAGAACCCTGGATGACTGGTGGGTGGTAAGAACTCTCTGGCATGGTGCTGAAATAGGGGCGCGCTCGAGCACCTCGAGTAGGTAGTTGTGACGAATATGGGGGCCTGCTAGGCTGACCCCTCCCAAACTGACCTCTGCCATTAGCTGGGGCACCTCTAAACTCTCCAGAGAAACGAGCCCTCCTGTCCTGCTGCATCTGCTCTCTCACCCTCTGATGGTAGCCCTCAATCCTCTGAACAATCTCCACTACCAGCTAATAAGAAGTCCCCATCTCAACCTCTCGGGCTATATTGGCCCTAATACCGGAGTGCAGCCCTGCAACAAACCTCCGCACTCTCTCTGCATCCGTAGGAAGTATCATAAGTGCATGGTGAGATAACTCAGAAAACCTCGCCTCATAGTGGGTCACTGACATCTGCCCTGCTCAAACTGATACCGCAACTCTTTCCTCTCGGAGGGTGGAATGTACCTATCCAGAAAAAGTTGTGTGAATTGGCTCCAAGTCATGGGAGGAGAAATTGTTGGTCCGCCAAGAAGATAAGACTGCCACCATCTGCGGGCCCTGCCATCCACCTGGAAAGTAGTGAAGTCAACCCCATGAGACTCCAGTATCCTCATGTTATGCAGTCTGTCCCTGCACTTATAAATGAAATCCTGGGCATTTTCATGACGCTCGCCCCCAAAGACAAGAGGGTGTAACCTAGTCCATCTGTCCAATAACTTCTGTGGATCGCCGTCCGCAGTCGGTCTAGGCTCAGGTGCAGCCGCTGTAACTGGCTGGGCTCCGCCCACGGGTAGTGCACCCAGAGTCTGACATACCACAGCTGCGTGCCCAGGAGCCTAAGTAGTAGGGGTTTGTGCTCCCCCTCCTGCTTGAGATGTGGCTGGGTCCGCTGGAAATAAACCAGCCTGAGTCATGGTGTCCATAAACCGCATGATACAGCCCATGACCTCCTAAAAGGCTGGTGCTGTCATGAAATCTACCGTGGCTGGCTCTGTGGAAGGCACCTCGCCCTGCTCCTCAATAATGGGATCCTCCACTGGATCTGCTGGTGGTGCTACTGGGGTAGCTCTGGGACGCCCTCGTCCCCTACCTCGGGTCGTGCCCTCCCCCGGCCTCTACCTCGGCCTTTAGCAACGGGGGAAGCAGCTCCTCCCAGGTCTAGAACATCTACCGTGTGCGTCCTCACCATCTGTGAGAGAATAGAATAAGGGAATTTAGTATACCATTAATTGCACGATAGGAGATGAATAATGAGTAGTTTCCTAATACCCCACAGCCTCTCAAAGATAAGTACGGACGTCTCCGCACTGATCCGCAAGATTCTACTAGGCGTGTCCATAACTTGTGAGACCTACGTGAACCTAGTGCTCTGATACCATGTTGTCACGACTCAATTCCATGTCAGGCTGTGATGGCGTCCAACACCATTGCTGGACAAGCCAACAGTGAAAAACTTAGTGATTTCCCATTTCTTTTTGGTTTATTATTTATTAAGAAATTCCAACATTTAGCTTTACTTACATTTAAAGCATTTGATAAATAAAGGATGTTTAAGGCAAACAAATGGAAACATCTAAAAGCAGTTATAACTATTGAATTACAACCCAAAAATCAAAGTCTACTAACATGTGCCAAGATCTGGTGTCACAAGTGTGTGGGAAACTAGTAGAATATACAATAGATGACTATCCTACTGTCTGAAACAGAATAGATAGATATAAAAAAAAAAGGAAACTTTGGCGGGCTACTGAATGGCTCAGAAGGGAGCAGCTCATCGTGAAGTCNCAACTGGTAGAATATACAATAGATGACTATCCTACTGTCTGAAACAGAATAGATAGATATAAAAAAAAAGGAAACTTTGGCGGGCTACTGAATGGCTCAGAAGGGAGCAGCTCATCGTGAAGTCTCGGTCCAATATTAGGTGTGCGCGTCGGGAGGGTAACTAGATGCACCAGTCTCAGATCATGTACAATTAAGTACAGAATCATAGTATGAGTACATAAACTATATGTACCCAGTAAGTATCCCGCCTAACTTCAAAGAAGTAGTGACGAGGGGTCGGCTTGACACTTACTAGGGCCAATAATAATGTAATTAAAGTGTTATGCTAAGTATAGATGTCATGAATAATTCTGACAGTTCAATAAAGGGAAGAGATAAATACTTCTTTCATAAATTTAAAATTTCAATTTCGGTCATATCATTTAACTACTTACATTTCAAGGCATTTAAGAAGTATAAATCACGGAGAGTTCCAAATAGTTGAGGTCGTACGGCCCGATCCAACAAAATATTAAATTGTGCACTGTCGGAGGGTCGAACGACGCGAACCATAGATGCATTTATTTACTACCGAGGTGCTCGGCCCGATCCACAAATAACAATTTATTTTCAAGAAAGCACAAGTTTCCCATTTACAGTCAAGTATCTCACACAAACCTTCAAGTAAGTGAATATAACCTTATACAATTCTTTTATCAAATTCTATCATGACTAAGTGATTATATTAGCAAGTAAGGGCACAAACATTCCAAGTATAGCATGATACGGGTCCTAAACTACCCAGACAAAAGCATAATCGTAGCTACATATGGACTCTCGTCACCTCGTACGTACGTAGCCCCCACAATTAGGTACAAACATTTATTTAACTCACCTATGGGGTTAATTCCCTCTTACAAGGTTAGAAAGGAGACTTACCTCGTCTCAAAGCCTACTTCCCAATTCAAGAACGCTCTCAAATCTCCAAATTTGATGCCAAACGACTCGAAGCTAGTCAAACATTACATAAACTAATCAATCTATTCTCAAAGGTTCATAATTCTACCATTTAAGTGATTACCCATACTAATTTGCAAGATTCCTAAAATTCACCCCGGGCCCACATGCTCGGATTCCGGAAATTGTTTAAAGAAGGTTGTTACTCATAACATTAGGAATATAAATATATGATTTCTACTAAATTCCATAACAAATTTCGTGGTTAAATCTCATTTTTGTCAAAAAACCTAGGTTTTCAACTCAACCCGTAATTTTCACTAATTTACATGTTATAACCTACCCATAAACCATGTATTTAACTCACATTAGATAGGAATTACTTACCTCAATTAGTTGATGGAAATCCCTTCTCTAACCAGCTCCACAATCGCCCCGAAGAAGATTAAGAAGTGAGCAAAAGTGCTCAAACCCCTATTTAAAACATCACTGCCCTTCAGCGACTTCCGCACCTGCGGTTAAATTGGCGCACCTACGATTCCGCTTTTGTGGATAAATTTTTGCAGCTGCGGACAGCCAGGCTACCTCATCTCGCTTCTGCGCCCAGGTGATTGCACATGCGGCCATGCATCAACGACAAATGACGTGCATCTGTTACACTGCCCGCTCCTGTGATGCCTGCCTTCGCACTTGCGCTTTCGCAGGTGCGGTCCTTCTTCCACTTCTGCGATGACTGGGCAGCCTATGCTGGGATGCATCTGCAATCATGGGGCTCGCACATGCGAGCTCAGACCTGCGGCTGACCAAGCGCATGTGCGATTAGGACAGCAGCTGGAGCCTCGTCCGATTAACACTCGGGGCTCTCGGGGCCCCGTCCGAACATACCAACAAGTTTGAAATCAGAAAACTGACTCGCTCGAACTCTCAGAACGCCCGAAATAACATTAAAACTAAGAATCACACCCTAAAACCAATTGAATCAAACATAAAAACTTCAAGTTCTTCTATTTACTTCCAATGCGCCGAAACATGCTTACACTACTCGGAATGACACCAAACTTTGCGTGCAAGTCTTAAATGACATTACGGAACTATTCTCGGTCTCGAAAATCCGTTTGGATCTCGATATCATCAAAACTCGCTCCAAACCAAATTTTTAAAGGACTTCTAAAACCTTCAAGAACCAACTTTAACTATTGGGCGCTAAAACGCTCTCGGGTCATCCAAAACCTGATCCGAACATACGCCCAAGTCCGAAATCATCATACGAACCTATTGGAACCGTCAAATCCCAATTCCGAGGTCGTTTACTCAAAATGTTGCCCAAAGGCAAACTTGACCTTTTAAGCCAACCTTAAGGAACCAAGTGTTCCGATTTCAACCCAAACTCTTCCAAATCCCGAACCCACTATCCCCGCAAGTCATAAATCAGTAAAAGCTATTATGGAAAGTCTTATTTAGGGAAACGAGGTTCTAGAAAGCAAAATGACTGGTCGGGTTGTTACAGCCCGCCTTGTTTCGCCACACGTGCATGACAATGTTCCCACCTTATCTCTTCATATGCACAACCCACATATATATACATATCCCGCTTTGTCACGCCGCATGTGAAAATATCAATAGTAACAATAGCACGACAGAAACCACGTGCAACCCCATAACAACAACCGCATGGCAGAAACCTCGTGCATCACCACAACAAGTACAAAAACAACAATGGAAATAATACAAAGTATGACAAGTAAATCAACTCAAGAAATTTAAATCACAAGAAATAGTAGAACTAATTCACAAGGAATAACCACAGTAAAGAATGCTAGGCGTAAAGAGAACAGTTCAACAAGGGAAAAACTAATATGTAGCAACGGTCCCACAATATACATTTCAATAACAGGAAGCTAACACCAGTCAAATAATTCCAAATAGAACAAGTCGACTAAGATATAGGATATCTAAAACTTCTTTTAAGGTTGAGGAATTACGAAGGATGTTCAACAATTCAATTAAGGATAAGAAGCAGAATGATAATCAAAACCTCAATTAAGAATGAACAAATTATAGGATGAGATGATAATAATTCCAAATAAAGATAAGCAATTATGAAAAGATAGCATGACAATAGAGGAGGTAAAATCTTCAGTTAAGTCAAATAAGAGTCAATAGGCAATAAGAGTGAATCCTTAAAACAATTAATTCTAATTAAAGCATGTAGAGGTGAAACTAGTAAATAGGAACTTAATCATATCAAGAACAACTTCATACTCAGTGAATATAATGACCTAAGAATCCTAAAAGTCCAACTTTTCAAAATAAGTCCGAGCACGCACTCGTCACCTCACATACATGGACTACAATCAACATAGAAGACTCAAAGCCTAAGGGAAAAATCCCCCACACAAGGCTAGGCAAGATACTTACTTCGAACAAAGCTCAATCAGTCTGTAAGAATGCCCTTTTCTCAATTATCCGACTCCGAATGGTCCAAATCTAGCCAAACATAATTGCATATCATGACTACAACCATAATAGACTCATCTAATTAATGAAATCAATATTTTAACAACAATTCAGAAATTCGCCCTAAAATGTCGACCCGGGCCCATATCTCGAAATCGGGTAAAAATAACAAAATACTAACACCCATTCACTCATGAGTCCAAC
>AWOL01S0061289.1:8744-21573 GCA_000715115.1 Nicotiana otophora
GTATTTTCAGGCCATCAAATACAACCTAAGGAACCATAGTCAATCCCCCACCAAGCCCGTTCCTTGTTTATTTGCATTTTACGGCCAAAAAATTAGAATTCCGCCTCATTCCCATATTTTCGTGTGCTTTAGCCCGGGCCCCCAGACCCGAATCGCCTAAAACTTATTTGGGCCATCACATATGACCAAAGGAACAATAGTCACTGCCTCGCCATGACAGTTCCTCGTTTATTTTGCGTTTACGGCCAAAAAACTAGAATTCCGCCTCATTCCCATATTTTCGTGTGCTATAGCCCACGCCTTCCCAGTAGCCAGGGCCCTCCGGACCCGGATCGCCTAAAATGTTTCTGAACCTTCATATACGACCTAAGGAACTATAGTCACTGCCTCGCCATGACTTCTTCTCGATATTTTGCATTTAACTGCAAAAAAACTAGAATTTCGCACGATTCCCATATTTTCGTGTGCTATAGACACGTTTTCGAGTGGGTCCGGGCCCCCCTGACCCCGATCGCCTAAAAGTTTTTACGGGCCATTAAATACGACCAAAGGAACCATATTCAAAGCCTTGCCATGATCGTTCCTCTGTGTTTTGTATTTTACGGCAAAAAATAAGAATTCCGCCTGACTCCCATATTTTCGTGTGCTATAGCCCACGCCTTGCGAGTGGTTCAGGTCCCCCCAGAAACGGATTTCCTAACATTTTTTCGGGCCATAGAATACGACCTAAGGAACCATAGTCATCTCCCCGCCTTGAGCGTTCATTATTCTTTGCATTTTACGGCCAAAAAACTAGAATTCCGCCCTATTCCCATAATTCGTGTGCTATAGCCCACGCCTTACGAGTGGGCCGGGCCCCCTGGACCCGGATAACCTAGAATTTTTCCGGGCCATCACATACAACATTATGAACCACAGTCACCGCCTTGCTATGACCGATCCTCTTTTTTTTGCATTTTACGGCCAAATAACTAGAATTCCGCCCGATTCCCATATTTTCGTGTGATATAGCCCACGCCTTCCTAGTGGACAGGCCCCCTGACCCGGATCGCCTAAAATATTTCCAGGCCATCAAATACGACCTAAGGATCCATAGTCACTGCCCCGCCATGACCTCTCCTCGTTTTTTGCATTTTATGGCCAAACAACTAGAATTCCGCCCGATTCCCATATTTTCGTGCCCACGCCTTCCGAGTGGGCTCGGGACCCCTGGAACCGGATCGCCTAAAATTTGTTTGGGCCATAACATACGACCTAAGGAACCATAGTCACCACCCCGCCATGACCGTTCCTCATTTTTTTGCGTTTCCGGCCAAAAAACTAGAATTCCGCCTGATTCCCATATTTAAGTGTGCTATAGCCCCCGCCTTCCGAGTGGGCGCGAGCCCCTGGACCCCGATCGCCAAAAAATTTTCCGGGCCATGAAATACTACCTAAGGAACCATAGTTACTTTCCAAGTGGGCCGGGCCCCTCGGATTTAGATCTCCTAAAATTTTTTTGGGCCATCAAATATGACCTAAGGAACCATTGTCACCGCCCCGCCTTGTCATGTCCTCGTTGTTTTGCGATTTACGGCCATACTAGAATTTTGCCTGATTCCCATATTTTCATGTGCTTTAGCCCACACCTTCCGAGTGGGTCGCGCAACCCGGACTCGGATCGCCTAAAATTTTTTCGGGCCATCAAATATGACATTAAGAACCATAGTCACCGCCTCGGCATGACCATTCCTTGTTTATTTGCGTTTTACGGCCAACAAACTAGGATTCCGCCCGATTCCATATTTTCGTGTGCTATAGCCCACGCCTACCGAGTGGGCCGGGACCCCCGAACCTGGATCGCCTAAAATATTTCCGGGCCATCAAATAATACCTAAGGAGCCATAGTCACTGCCCTCCATGACCTCACCTCGTTCTTTTGCGTTTTAAGGCCAAAAAACTAGAATTCCGCACGATTCACATATTTTCGTGTGCTATAGCCCACGCCATCCAAGTGGGCCTGGGCCCCCGGACCCTGATCGCCTAAAATTTTTCCTGGCCATCCAATATGACCTACGGAACCATATTTACAGCCCCTCCATGACCATTCCTCGTTCCTATGCATTTTATGGCCAAAAAACTAGAATTCTGCCTGATTCCCATATTTTCGTGTGCTAGCCCACGCCTTCTGAGTGGGCCCGGTCCCCCCAGAATCGGATCGCCTAAAATTTTTTCGGGTCATCACATATGACCTAAGGAACCATAGTCACTGCCCCGCCATGACTGTTCCGTCTTATTTCGCGTTTTGCGTCCAAAAAAGTAGAATTCCGCTCGATTCCCATATTTTCGTGTGCTATAGCCCATGCCTTGCGAGTGGGCCCGGTCCCCCGGACCCGGATCACCTAAAATTTTTCGGGCCATCAAATATGACCTAAGGAACCATAGTCACCGCCCCTCTATGACTGTTCCTCGCTTGTTTTGGGTTTTACGGTAGGAAAACTAGAATTCCGCCTGATTCCCATTCTTTGGTGTGTTATAGCCCACGCCTTCCGATTGGTCCCCGGCCCCCATGAACCGGATAGCCTAAAATTTTTCTGGGCCATCCACTATGACCTAAGGAACCATATTCACTGACCCACCATGACCGTTCCTCTTTGTTTTGCATTTTACTGCATAAAAACAAGAAGTCCGCCCAATACCCATATTTCCGTATGCTATAGCCCACGCCTTCCGAGTGGGCCCGGGCCCCCAGACCAAGGTTGCCTAAAAAATTTTCGGGCCATCAAACACGACCTAAGGAACCATAGTCACCGCCCTGCCATGACCGTTCCTCATTTTTTGCGTTTTACAGCCAAAAAACTAGAATTCCGCCTGATTCCCATATTTTCGTGTGATAATATAGCCCACACCTTCTTAGTGGGCCTGGGCCCCCAGACTCGGATCGCCTAAAAACATTTTCGGGCAATCAAATACGACATTAAGAACCATAGTCACCAACTCGCCATCACCGATTCTCTTTTGTTTTGCGTTTTACGGCCAAACAACTAGTATTTCGCCCCATTCCCATATTTTCGTGTGCTATAGACCACGCCTTCAGAGTGGGCGCGGGCCCCCAGACTCCGATCGCCTAAAAACTTTTTGGGCCATGAAATACGACTTAAGGAACCATAGTCACCGCCCTGCAATGACCATTCCTCGCTAGTTTTTCGTTTTACGGTACAAAAACTAGAATTCCGCCCAATTCTCATTTTTTCATGTGCTATATAGCCCACGCCTTCCGAGTGGTCCCGGGCCCCTTGAACCGGATCGCCTAAAATGTTTTCGGGCAATCCATTATGACCTAAGGGACCATATTCACCGACCCGCCATGACCGTTCCTCGTTGTTATTGAATTTTACGGCAAAAAAAAAGAATTCTGCACGATTCCCATATTTGCGTGTGCTATAGCCCATGCCTTATGAGTGGGCCCGGGCCCCCAGACCCGGATCACCTAAAAGTTTTTTGGGCCATCAAATACGACCTCAGGAGACATAGTCACCGTCCCGCCATGATCGTTCCTCATTGTTTGCGTTTTACGGCCTAAAAACTAGAATTCCGCCTCATTCCCATATTTTCGTGTGCTATAGCCCACGCCTTCCGAGTGGACCAGGCCCCCTGGACCAGGATCGCCTCAAAAAAATTTCGGGCCATCACATACGACATTAAAAACCATAGTCACCGCTTCGCCATGACCGATCCTCTTTTGTTTTGCATTGTACAGCCAAAAAACTAGAATTCCGCTCGATTCGCATATTTTCGTGTGCTATAGACTACGCCTTCCGAGCGGGCACAGGCCTCCGGACCCCGATTGCCTAAAATATTTTCGGGCCATGAAATATGACCTAAGGAACCATAGTTACCGCTCTTCAATGATCGTTCCTCATGTTTTGCGTTTTACAGCCAAAAAACTAGAATTTTGCCTAATTCACATATTTTCATGTGCTATAGCCGACGCCTTGCAAGTGGGCCGGGCCCCCCAGACTCGGATCGCCTAAAAATTTTTTGGACCATCAAATACGATCTAAGGAACCATAGTCACCGCCACGCCATGACCTCTCCTTGTTGTTTTTGCGTTTTACGATCAAAATACTAGAATTCCGCTCAATTCCAATATTTTCGTGTGCTTTAGCCCACGCCTTTCGAGTGAGCCCGGGCCCCCAGACCCAGATCACCTAAAAATTTTCAGGGCCATCAAATACGATCTAAGGAACCATATTTACAGCCCCGCCATTACCGTTCCTCGTTCTTTAGCATTTTACAGCCAAAAAACTAGAATTCCTCCTAATTCCCATATTTTCGTGTGCTATAGCCCATGCCTTCGGAGTGAGCCCGGTCCCCCCAGAACCGGATCGCCTAAAAATTTTCTGGGCCATCGCATACGACATAAGGAACCATAATTACCATCCCGCAATGATCGTTCCTCATTTCTTTGCGTTTCCGGCCAAAATATGAGAATTCCGCCCGATTCCTATATTTTCGTGTGCTATAGCACACGCCTTCCGAGTGGGCCCGGACCTCCCGGACCCCGATCGCCTAAAATATTCCCATGCCATCAAATACGACCTAAGGAACCATAGTTACCATCTCGCCATGGCCTCTCCTCGTTGTTTTGCGTTTTACGACCACACCTTCCGAGTGAGCCCGGACCCCCAAAACCTAGATCACCTAAAAAGGTTTTGGGCCATCAAATATGACCTAAGGAACCATATTCACATCCCCACGATGACCGTTCCTCGTTCTTTTGCGTTTTACAGCAAAAAAACTAGAATTCCTCCTAATTACCATATTTTCGTGTGCAATAGCCCACGCCTTCCGAGTGAGCCCGGTCCCCCCAAAACCGGATCGCCTAAAATTTTTCCGGGCCATCACATACGACCTATGGAACCATAATCACCGACCCTCCATAAACGTTCCTCGTTTCTTTAAATTTCCGGCCAAAAAATGAGAATTTCACCCGATTTCCATATTTTCGTGTGCTATAGCCCACACCTTCCGAGTTGGCGCGGGCCCCCGGACCCCGTCGCCTAAAACATTTACGGGCCATGCAATACGACCTAAGGAACTATTGTTACCGCTCCACAATGATCGTTCCTCATATTTTGTGTTTTACGGCCAAAAAACTAGAATTCTGCCTGATTTCCATATTTTCATGTGCTATAGCCCACGCCTTACAAGAGGGCCGGGCCCCCCGGACTCGGATCGCCTAAAAGTTTTTTGGACAATCAAATACGACCTAAGTAACCGTAGTCACTGCCCCGCCATGGCCTCTCCCCGTCTGTTTTGCGTTGTACGTCCAAAATACTAGAATTCCGCCCGATTCCAATATTTTCGTGTGCTAAAGCCCACGTCTTCCGAGTAGGTCCGGGCCCCCGGACCCTGATTGAAAAAAAATATTTTTGGTCCATCTAATACGACCTAAGGAACCATAGTCACCGCCCCGCCATGACCATTCCTCGTTCTTTTGCGTTTTACGGCCAAAACAATTAGAATTTCTCTCGATTCCCATATTTGCATGTGTTATAGCCCACGCCTTGCGAGTGGGCCCGGGCCCCCCGAAACCGGATCGCCTAAAATGTTTCCTGGAAAACCAATACCACCTAAGGAACCACATTCACCGACCCGCCGTGACCATTCCTCGTTGTTTTGAATTTTACGGCAAAAAAAAAAGAATTCTGCTCGATTCCCATATTTTCGTGTGCTATAACCCACGCCTTACGAGTGGACCCGGGCCCCAAGACCCGGATCACCTAAAAGTTTTCCGGGCCATCAAATACGACCTAAGAAACCATAGTCACCGCCCCGCCATGATCGTTCCTCACTGTTTGCATTTTTCGGCCTAAAAACTAGAATTNCCACGCCATGACCTCTCCTTGTTGTTTTTGCGTTTTACGATCAAAATACTAGAATTCCGCTCAATTCCAATATTTTCGTGTGCTTTAGCCCACGCCTTTCGAGTGAGCCCGGGCCCCCAGACCCAGATCACCTAAAAATTTTCAGGGCCATCAAATACGATCTAAGGAACCATATTTACAGCCCCGCCATTACCGTTCCTCGTTCTTTAGCATTTTACAGCCAAAAAACTAGAATTCCTCCTAATTCCCATATTTTCGTGTGCTATAGCCCATGCCTTCGGAGTGAGCCCGGTCCCCCCAGAACCGGATCGCCTAAAAATTTTCTGGGCCATCGCATACGACATAAGGAACCATAATTACCATCCCGCAATGATCGTTCCTCATTTCTTTGCGTTTCCGGCCAAAATATGAGAATTCCGCCCGATTCCTATATTTTCGTGTGCTATAGCACACGCCTTCCGAGTGGGCCCGGACCTCCCGGACCCCGATCGCCTAAAATATTCCCATGCCATCAAATACGACCTAAGGAACCATAGTTACCATCTCGCCATGGCCTCTCCTCGTTGTTTTGCGTTTTACGACCACACCTTCCGAGTGAGCCCGGACCCCCAAAACCTAGATCACCTAAAAAGGTTTTGGGCCATCAAATATGACCTAAGGAACCATATTCACATCCCCACGATGACCGTTCCTCGTTCTTTTGCGTTTTACAGCAAAAAAACTAGAATTCCTCCTAATTACCATATTTTCGTGTGCAATAGCCCACGCCTTCCGAGTGAGCCCGGTCCCCCCAAAACCGGATCGCCTAAAATTTTTCCGGGCCATCACATACGACCTATGGAACCATAATCACCGACCCTCCATAAACGTTCCTCGTTTCTTTAAATTTCCGGCCAAAAAATGAGAATTTCACCCGATTTCCATATTTTCGTGTGCTATAGCCCACACCTTCCGAGTTGGCGCGGGCCCCCGGACCCCGTCGCCTAAAACATTTACGGGCCATGCAATACGACCTAAGGAACTATTGTTACCGCTCCACAATGATCGTTCCTCATATTTTGTGTTTTACGGCCAAAAAACTAGAATTCTGCCTGATTTCCATATTTTCATGTGCTATAGCCCACGCCTTACAAGAGGGCCGGGCCCCCCGGACTCGGATCGCCTAAAAGTTTTTTGGACAATCAAATACGACCTAAGTAACCGTAGTCACTGCCCCGCCATGGCCTCTCCCCGTCTGTTTTGCGTTGTACGTCCAAAATACTAGAATTCCGCCCGATTCCAATATTTTCGTGTGCTAAAGCCCACGTCTTCCGAGTAGGTCCGGGCCCCCGGACCCTGATTGAAAAAAAATATTTTTGGTCCATCTAATACGACCTAAGGAACCATAGTCACCGCCCCGCCATGACCATTCCTCGTTCTTTTGCGTTTTACGGCCAAAACAATTAGAATTTCTCTCGATTCCCATATTTGCATGTGTTATAGCCCACGCCTTGCGAGTGGGCCCGGGCCCCCCGAAACCGGATCGCCTAAAATGTTTCCTGGAAAACCAATACCACCTAAGGAACCACATTCACCGACCCGCCGTGACCATTCCTCGTTGTTTTGAATTTTACGGCAAAAAAAAAAGAATTCTGCTCGATTCCCATATTTTCGTGTGCTATAACCCACGCCTTACGAGTGGACCCGGGCCCCAAGACCCGGATCACCTAAAAGTTTTCCGGGCCATCAAATACGACCTAAGAAACCATAGTCACCGCCCCGCCATGATCGTTCCTCACTGTTTGTGTTTTACGGCCAAATAAACTAGAATTCCACCTCATTCCCATATATTCGTGTGTTATAGCCCACGCCTTCCGAGTGGGCCAGGCCCCCTGGACTCGGATCGCCTAAAAATTTTTTCGGGCGATCACATATGACATTAAGAACCATAGTCACCGCTTCGCCATGACCGATCCTCTTTTTTTTTGCATTTTACAGCCAAAAAACTAGAATTTCGCCAGATTCGCATATTGTCGTGTGCTATAGACCACGCCTTCCGAGAGGGCGCGGGCCCCCGGACACCGATCGCCTAAAAATTTTCCATGACATGAAATACGACCTAAGGAACCATAGTTACCGCTCCTCCATGATCGTTCCTCATGTTTTGCGTTTTACGGCCAAAAAAACTTGAATTCCACCCGATTCCCGTATTTTTCGTGTACTATCCCACGCCTTCCATGTGGGCCGGGCCCCCATACTCGGATCGCCTAAAAAATTTTTGGGCCATCAAATACGATCTAAGGAACCATAGTTACCATCCCTCCATGACCTCTCCTCATCTTTTTGCGTTTTACGACCAAAATACTAGAATTTCGCACGATTCCCAAATTTTCGTGTGTTATAGCCCACGCCTTCCGAGTGAGCCCGGGCCCCCAGACCTAGATAACCTAAGAATTTTCAGGGCCATCAAATACGACCTAAGGAACCATATTCACAGCCCCGCCATGATCGTTCCTCTTTCTTTTGTATTTTACTGCCAAAAAACTAGAATTTCGCCTAATGCCCATTTTTTCGTGTGCTATAGCCCATGTATTCCGAGTGGGCCCGGTCCCCCCAGAACCGGATCGCCAAATAATTTTCCGAGCCATCACATACGAGCTAAGGAACCATAATAACCGTCCCTCCATGACCGTTCCTCATGTTTTTGCATTTTCGGCCAAAAAATGAGAATTCTGCCCGATTCCCATATTTTCGTGTGCTATAGCACATGTCTTCCGAGTGGGCCCGGACCTCCCGGACCCTGATCGCCTAAAATATTTCCATGCCATCAAATACGACCCGTCGTGACCATTCCTCGTTGTTTTTAATTTTACGGCAAGAAAAAAAAAGAATTCTGCTCGATTCCCATATTTTCGTATGCTATAGCCCACGCCTTATGAGTGGGCCCGGGCCCCCAGACACGGATCACCTAAAAGTTTTTCGAGCCATCAAATACAACCTAAGGAACCATAGTCACCGCCCCGCCATGATCGTTCCTCATTGTTTGCGGTTTACGGCCAAAATACTAGAATTCCGCCTCATTCCCATATATTCGTGTGCTATAGCTCACGCCTTCCGAGTGGGCTGAGCCCCCTGGACTCGGATCGCCTAAAAACAATTTCGGGCTATCATATATAACATTAAGAACCGTAGTCACCGCTTCGCCATGACCGATCCTCCTTTTTTGCGTTTTATGGCCAAAAAACTAGAATTCCGCCCGATTCGTATATTTTCGTGTGTTATAGACCACGCCTTCCGAGTGGGCGCGGGCCCCCGGACACCGATTGCCTAAAAATTTTCCGGGACATGAAATACGACCTAAGGAACCATAGTTACCGCTCCTCCATGATCGTCCTCATGTTTTGCGTTTTACGGCCAAAAACACTAGAATTTCACCCGATTCCCATATTTTCGTGTGCTATCCCACGCCTTCCAAGTGGGCCGGGCCCCCGGACTCGGATCGCCTAAAAATTATTCGGGCCATCTAATACGACCTAAGGAACCATAGTTACCATCCCGTCATGACCTCTCCTCATATTTTGCATTTTACGACCAAAATACTAGAATTCCGCTTGATTCCCATATTTTCGTGTGCTATAGCCCACGCGTTCCGAGTGATCCCGGGCCCCCAGACCTAGATCACCTAAAACATTTCAGGGCCATCAAATACGACCTAAGGAACCAAATTAACAGCCCCGCCATGACCGTTCCTCATTCTTTTGTATTTTACGGCCAAAAAACTAGAATTCCTCCTAATGCCCATATTTTCGTGTACTATAGCCCACGCCTTCGGAGTGGGCCCGGTCCCCCCAGAACCGGATCGCCTAAAATGTTTTCGGGCCATCACATACGACCTAAGGAACCATAATAACCGTCCCTCCATGACCGTTCCTCGTTATTTTGCATTTCCGGCCAAAAAATGAGAATTTCGCCCGATTCCCATATTTTCGTGTGTTATAGCCCACGCCTTCCGAGTGGGCCCGGACCTCCCGGACCCCAATCGCCTAAAATATTTCCATGCCATCAAATACGATCTAAGGAACCATAGTTACCATGCTCGTGAGCCCGGGCCCCTAGACCCAGATCACCTAAAAAAATTTCGGGTCATCAAATACGACCTAAGGAATCATAGTCACAGCCCCGCCATGACCGTTCCTCGTTCTTTTGCGTTTTACAGCCAAAAAACTAGAATTCCTCCAAATTCCCATATTTTCGAGTGCTATAGCCAACGCCTTCGGAGTGGGCCCGGTCCCCCCAGAACCGGATCGCCTAAAATTTTTCCGGGCCATCACATACGACCATTGGAACCATAATCACCGACCCGCCATAAACGTTCCTCATTTTTTTCCATTTCCGGCAAAAAAATCAGAATTTCGCCCGATTTCCATACTTTCATGTGCTATAGCCCACGCCTTCCGAATGGGCGCGGGCCCCCAGACCCCGATCGCCTAAAACATTTTCGGGCTATGAAATACGACCTAAGGAACCATAGTTACCGCTCTGCAATGATCGTTTCTCATGTTTTGCGTTTTACGGCCAAAAAACTAGAATTCCGCCTGATTCCCATAATTTCATGTGCTATAGCCCACGCCTTACAAGTGGGCCGGGCCCCCCGGACTCGGATCCCCTAAAATTTTTTTGGACAATCAAATACGACCTAAGGAACCATAGTCACTGCCCCGCCATGGCCTCTCCCCTTTTGTTTTGCGTTTTACGACCAAAATACTAGAATTCTGCCCGATTCCCATAGTTTCGTGTGCTAAAGCCCACGTCTTCCGAGTAGCCCCGGGCCCCCGGAGCCCGATTGAAAAAGAATATTTTTGGGCCATCTACTACGACCTAAGGAACCACAGCCACCGCCCTACCATGACCATTCCTCGTTCTTTTGTGTTTTACGGCCAAAAAAGTAGAATTCCTCACGATTCCCATATTTTCATGTGATATAGCCCATGCCTTGCGAGTGGGCCCGGGCCCTCGAAACCGGATCGCCTAAAATGTTTAATAGCAAACAAATACGACCTAAGGAACCATATTCACCAACTCACCGTGACTGTTCCTCGTTGTTTTGCATTTTACGGCCAAAGAACTAGAATTCCGCCCGATTACCATATTTTCGTGAACTCTAGCCCACACCTTCTGAGTGAGCCCGGGCCCCCAGACCCAGATCGCCTAATAATTTTTCGGGCCATCAAATACGACCTAAGGAACCATAGTCACTGCTCCGCCATGATCATTCCTCATTGTTTGCATTTTACGGCCAAAAGCCTAGAATTCCACACATCTCCCATATTTTCGTGTGCTATAGCCCACGCCTTACGAGTGGTTCGGGCCCCCCGACTCGGATCGCCTAAAAGTTTTTCGGGCTATCAAATATGACATTAAGAACCATAGTCACCACCTCGCCATGACCGATCCTTGTTTTTTGCGTTTTACGGCCAAAAAACTAGAATTCTGCACGATTCCCATATTTTCGTATGCTATAAACCACGCCTTCCGAGTGAGCCCGGACCCCCAGACCCAGATCGCCTAACAATTTTCAGGGCCATCAAATACGACCTAAGGAACCATATTCACAGCCCCGCCATGACAGTTCCTCGTTCTTTTGCGTTTTACGGCCAAAAAACTAGAATTCCTCCTAATTCCCATATTTTCGTGTACTATAGCCCACGCCTTCCGAGTGGGCCCGGTCCCCCTAGAACCGGATCGCCTAAAATTTTTCCCGGCCATCACATATGACCAGGAACCATAACAACCGTCCCGCCATGACCGTTCCTCATTTTTTTGCGTTTCCGGCCAAAAAACGAGAATTCTGCTCGATTTCAATATTTTTGTGTGCTATAGCCCACGCTTTCCGAGTGGGTGCGGGCCCCCGGACCCCGATCGCCTAAAAAGTTTTCGGGCCATGAAATACAACCTAAGGAACCATAGTTACCGCTCAGCAATGATCGTACTTCTTGTTTTGCATTTTACGGACAAAAAACTAGAATTCCGCCTAATTCCCATATTTTCATGTGCTATAGCCCAAGCCTTACAAGTGGGTCCGGCCCCCCGGACTCGGATCCCTTAAAATATTTTTGGACAATCAAATACGACCTAAGGAACCATAGTCACCGCCCCGCCATGGCCTCTCCCCATTTGTTTTGCATTTTACGGCCAAAATACTAGAATTCCTCCAGATTCCCATATTTTTGTGTGCTAAAGCTCACGTCTTCCGAGTAGGCCCGGGCCCTCGGACCCCGATCGACCAAAAATTTTTTAGGGCCTTCTAATACGACCTAAGGAACCATAGTCACCGCCTCGCCATGACCATTCCTCGTTCTTTTGCGTTTTACGGCCAAAAAACTAGAATTCCTCCTAATTCCCATATTTTCGTGTACTATAGCCCACGCCTTCCGAGTGGGCCCGGTCCCCCTAGAACCGGATCGCCTAAAATTTTTCCCGGCCATCACATATGACCAGGAACCATAACAACCGTCCCGCCATGACCGTTCCTCATTTTTTTGCGTTTCCGGCCAAAAAACGAGAATTCTGCTCGATTTCAATATTTTTGTGTGCTATAGCCCACGCTTTCCGAGTGGGTGCGGGCCCCCGGACCCCGATCGCCTAAAAAGTTTTCGGGCCATGAAATACAACCTAAGGAACCATAGTTACCGCTCAGCAATGATCGTACTTCTTGTTTTGCGTTTTACGGACAAAAAACTAGAATTTCGCCTAATTCCCATATTTTCATGTGCTATAGCCCAAGCCTTACAAGTGGGTCCGGCCCCCCGGACTCGGATCCCTTAAAATATTTTTGGACAATCAAATACGACCTAAGGAACCATAGTCACCGCCCCGCCATGGCCTCTCCCCATTTGTTTTGCGTTTTACGGCCAAAAAACTAGAATTACTCCTAATTCCCATATTTTCGTGTACTATAGCCCACGCCTTCCGAGTGAGCA
>AWOL01S0061290.1:15328-33166 GCA_000715115.1 Nicotiana otophora
GGGGCGGTGACTATAGTTCCTTAGGTTGTATTTAATGGCCTGGAAAAATATTAGGCGATCCGAGTCCGGGAGGCCTAGCCCACTCGTAGGCATGGGCTGTAGCACACGAAAATCTGGGAATCGGGAGGAATTCTAGTTTTGGGCCGAAACATTAAAAACGTGAGGAACAATCATGGCAGGGCGGTGACTATGGTTCCTTAGGTCATATTTAATGGCCCGAAAAAATTTAGGCGATCCGAGTCCTGGGCCCCTGGCCCACTCGGAAGGCATGGGATGTAGCACACGAAAATATGCGAATTGCACGGAATTCTAGTTTTTGGTCGAAAAATGCAAAAAATGAGGAACGATAATGGCGGGGCGTTGACTATGGTTCCTTAGGTCGTATTTGATAGCTCGGAAAATTTTTAGGCGATTGGGGTCATGGGGTCCCGGGACCAGTTTGAAGGCGTGGGCTATATAGAACACAAAAATATGGGAATCGGGCAAAATTCGATTTTTTGGTAGAAAAACGCAATAAATGAGGAACGATCATGGAGGGGCGGTGACTATGGTTCCTTAGCTCGTATTTGATGGCCTGAAAAAATTTTAGGCGATCACAGTCTGGGGGCCTGGCCCACTCGGAAGGCGTGGGCTACAACACACAATAATATGGGAATCACGCGAAATTCTAGGTTTTTGACCGAAAAATGCATAAAATGAGGAACGATCATGGTGGAGCGGTGACTATGGTTCCTTAGGTCGTATTTGATGGCCCGGAAAAATTTTAGGCGACTGGGTTCAGGGGGTCCCGGGACCAGTTGGAAGGCGTGGGCTATAGCGCACGAAAATATGTGAATCGGGCGAAATTCTAGTTTTTAGGCCGAAAAATGCAAAAAATGAGGAACGATCATGGCGGGGCAGAGTCTATGGTTCCTTGGTCGTATTTAATGGCCCTGAAAAGTTTTGGGCGATCGGGGTCGAGGGGTCCCAGGACCACTTGGAAGGCGTGGGCACACGAAAAAATGAGAATCGGGCAGAATTGTAGTTTTTTGGCTGAAAAACGCAAAAAGTGAGGAACCATCATGGCGGGGAGGTGACTATGGTTCCTTAGGTCGTATGTAAAATTTTAGGCGACTCGAGTCCAGGGGGCCCGGCCTACTCGGAAGGCATGGGCTATAGCACATGAAAATATGAGAATCAGGAGTAATTCTAGTGTTTTGGCCGAAAAGCGCAAAGCATAAGGAACGAACTTGGCGGGGCAGTTACTATGGTTCCTTAGGTCGTAATTGATTTCCAGGAAATATTTTACACGATCCGGGGGTCCGGGGACCAATTGGAAGGCGTGAGCTATAGCACACGAAAATATGGGAATCGGGCTTAATACTAGGTTTTTGGCCGTAAAATGCAAAAAATGAGGAACGATCATGGTAGGGTTGTGACTATAGTTCCGTAGGTTGTATTTGATGGCCGGAAAAATTTTACGCGATCCGGCTCCGTGGGGCCCTACCCATTGGGAAGGCGTGGGTTATAGCACACGAAAATAGGGAAATCGCGCGAAATTCTAGTTGTTTGGCCGAAAAACGCAAAACATGAGGAATGATCATAGCGGGGCGGTGACTATGGTTCCTTAGGTCGTATTTGATGGCCCTGAAAAATTTTAGGCGATCAGGGTCCGGGGGTCCCGGGACCACTTGGAAGGCGTGGGCTATATCACACGAAAATCTGGGAATCGGGCGGAATTCTAGTTTTTTGGCCGAAACATGCGAAAAGTGAGGAACGATCATGGCAGGGAGGTTACTATGGTTCCTTAGGGCGTATTTAATGGCCCGACAAAAATTTNAGCGTGGGCTATAGCACACGAAAATCTGAGAATCGGGCGGAATTCTAGTTTTTTGGCCAAAACATGCAAAAAGTGAGGAACGATCATGGCGGGGCGGTGACTATGGTTCCTTAGGTCGTATTTAATGGCCCAAAAAAAATTTAGGCGATCCGAGTTCGGGGGGCCCGGCCCACTCGTAAGGCGTGGGCTACAGCACACGAAAATGTGGGAATTGCGCGGAATTCTAGTTTTTTGGCCGGAAAATGCAAAAAATGAGGAACGATCATGGCAGGGCATTGACTATGGTTCCTTAGGTCGTATTTGATGGCCCAGAAAAAGTTTAGGTGATCCGGGGTCGGGGGGTCCCGGGACCACTTGGAAGGCATGGACTAACACACAAAAATATGGGAATCGAGCAAATTCTAGTTTTTAGGCCGAAAAATGCAAAAACTGAGGAACGATCATGGGGAGGTGGTGACTATGGTTCCTTAGGTCGTATTTAATGGCCCGGAAAAATTTTAGGCGATCCGAGTCCAGGGGTCCCGGGACCACTTGGAAGGCTTGGGCTATAGCACACGAAAATCTGGGAATCGGGCGGAATTCTAGTTTTTTGGCCGAAACATGCAAAAAGTGAGGAACGATCATGACGGGGCGGTGACTATGGTTCCTTAGGACGTATGTAAATGCCCGAAAATATTTTAGGCGATTGGGGTCAGGGGGTCCCGGGACCAGTTGGAAGGCGTGGGCTATATAGCACACGAAAATATGGGAATCGGGCGAAATTCTAGTTTTTTGGCAGAAAAATGAAAACAATGAGGAACGATCATGGCGGGGCTATGACTATGGTTCCTTAGGTCGTATTTAATGGCCCAGAAATATTTTAGGCGATCCAAGTACGGGGGGCTGGCCCACTCGGAGGCGTGAGCTGTAGCACACAAAAATATGGGAATTGCGTAGAATTCTAGTTTTTTGGCCGAAAAATGCACAAAACGAGGAACGATCATGGCGGGGCGGTGACTATTGTTCCTTAGGTCATATTTGATGGCCCAGAAAAATTTTAGGTGATCCGGGGTCTAGGGGTCCCGGGACCACTTGGAGGGTGTGGGCTATATCACACGAAAATATAGGAATCGGGCGAAATTCTAGTGTTTTGGCCGAAAAATGCAAAATATAAGAAAGGATTATGGTGGGGCGGTGCCTAAGGTTCCTTAGGTCGTATTTGATGGCCCGAAAAAATTTTAGGCGATCCGAGTCCGGGGGCCCCGGCTCACTAGGAAGGCGTGGGCTAAAGCACACAAAAATATGGGAATCAGGCGGAATTCTAGTTCTTTAGGCCGAAAAACACAAAAAATGAGGAACGATCATGTCGGGGCGGAGACTATGGTTCCTTAAGTCGTATTTAATGGCCCGGATAAATTTTAGGCGATCCAGGGTCCGGGGGTCCCGGGACCACTTGGAAGGCGTGGGCTATAGCACACGAAAATATGGGAATCGGGAGGAATTCTCGTTTTTAGGCCAAAAAAAGCAAAAAATGAGGAACGATCATGGCGGGGCAGTGACTATGGTTCCTTAGGCCGTATGTAAAGGACCAAAAAAAATTTAGGCGATTGGGGTCAGGGGGTCCCGGGACTATTTGGAAGGCATGGGCTATATAGCACACGAAAATATGGGAATCGGGCGAAATTCTAGTTCTTTGGCCGAAAAATGAAAAAAATGAGGAACGATCATGGAGGGGCTGTGACTATGGTTCCTTAGGTCGTATTTAATGGCCCATAAAAATTTTAGGCGATCCGAGTCCGGGGGGCCTGGCCCACTCGGAGGCGTGAGCTGTAGCACACAAAAATATGGGAATTGCGTAGAATTCTAGTTTTTTGGCTGAAAAATGCAAAAAACGAGGAACGATCATGGAGGGGCAGTGAATATTGTTCCTTAGGTCATATTTGATGTCCCGGAAAAATTTTAGGTGATCCGGGGTCAGGGGGTCCCGGGACCACTTGGAAGGGGTGGGCTATATCACACGAAAATATAGGAATTGGGCGAAATTCTAGTTTTTTGGCCGACAAATGCAAAAAATAAGAAAGGATTATGGCGGGGCTGTGACTAAGGTTCCTTAGGTTGTATTTGATGGCCCGAAAAAATTTTAGGCGATCCGAGTCCGGGGAGCCCGGCTCACTAGGAAGGCGTGGGCTATAGCACACAAAAATATGGGAATTCTAGTTTTTTGGATGTGAAATGCAAAAATGAGGAACGATCATGGCGGGGCGGTGACTATGGTTCCTTAGATCTTTTTTGATGGCCTGGAAAAATTTTAGGCGATCGGTCTCCGGGAGTCCCGGGACCACTTGGAAGGCGTAGGCTATGCACACGAAAATATGGGAATCGGGCGGAATTCTAGTTTTTACGCCGAAAAATGCCAAAAATGAGGAACGATCATGGCAGGGCAGTGACTATGGTTCCTTAGGTCGTATTCGATGGCCCGAAATAATTTTAGGCGATCCGAGTCCGGGGGTCCCGGGATCACTTGGAAGGCATGGGCTATAGCACACGAAAATATGGGAATCGGGCGGAATTCTAGTTTTTACGCCGAAAAATGCCAAAAATGAGGAACGATCATGGCAGGGCAGTGACTATGGTTCCTTAGGTCGTATTCGATGGCCCGAAATAATTTTAGGCGATCCGAGTCCGGGGGTCCCGGGATCACTTGGAAGGCATGGGCTATAGCACACGAAAATATGGGAATCGGGCGGAATTCTAGTTTTTACGCCGAAAAATGCCAAAAATGAGGAACGATCATGGCAGGGCAGTGACTATGGTTCCTTAGGTCGTATTCGATGGCCCGAAATAATTTTAGGCGATCCGAGTCCGGGGGTCCCGGGATCACTTGGAAGGCATGGGCTATAGCACACGAAAATATGGGAATCGGGCGGAATTCTAGGTTTTTGGACGTAAAACGCAAAACAACGAGGAACGTTCATGGAAGGGCTGTGACAATGGTTCTTTAGGTCATATTTGATGGCCCGAAAAAACTTTAGGTGATCCTAGTGCGGGGGGCACGACCCACTTGGAAGGCATGGGCTATAGCACATGAAAATATGGGAATCAGGCGGAATTCTAGTTTTTTGGACATAAAATGCAAAAAATGAGGAACGATCATGGCGGGGCGGTGACTATGGTTCCTTATATTTTTTTGATGGCCTGGAAAAATTTTAGGCGATCGGGGTCAGGGACAAGTTTTTTGGGAATCGGGCAGAATTCTAGTTTTTTGGCCGAGAAATGCCAAAAATGAGGAGAGATCATGGCGGGGCGGTGACTATGGTTCCTTAGATCTTTTTTGATGGCCTGGAAAAATTTTAGGCGATCGGTGTCCGGGAGTCCCGGGACCACTTGGAAGGCGTAGGCTATGCACACGAAAATATGGGAATCGGGCGGAATTCTAGTTTTTACGCCGAAAAATGCCAAAAATGAGGAACGATCATGGCAGGGCAGTGACTATGGTTCCTTAGGTCGTATTTGATGGCCCGAAATAATTTTAGGCGATCCGAGTCCGGGGGTCCCGGGATCACTTGGAAGGCATGGGCTATAGCACACGAAAATATGGGAATCGGGCGGAATTCTAGGTTTTTGGACGTAAAACGCAAAACAACGAGGAACGGTCATGGAAGGGCTTTGACAATGGTTCTTTAGGTCATATTTGATGGCCCGAAAAAACTTTAGGCGATCCTAGTGCGGGGGGCACGGCCCACTTGGAAGGCATGGGCTATAGCACATGAAAATATGGGAATCAGGCGGAATTCTAGTTTTTTGGACATAAAATGCAAAAAATGATGAACGATCATGGCGGGGCGGTGACTATGATTCCTTATATTTTTTTTGATGGCCCGGAAAAATTTTAGGCGATCGGGGTCAGGGACTAGTTTTTTGGGAATCGGGCGGAATTCTAGTTTTTTGGCCGAGAAATGCCAAAAATGAGGAGAGATCATGGCGGGGCGGTGACTATGGTTCCGTAGGTCATATTTGATGGCCTGGAAACATTTTAGGAGATCAGGGTCTGGGGGTCCCGGAACCACTTGGAAGGCGTGGGCTATAGCACACGAAAATATGGGAATCGGGCGAAATTCTAGGTTTTTGGCCGTAAAATGCAAAAACATGGGGAATGGTCATGGAAGGGCGGTGAAAATGGTTCTTTAGGTCGTATTTGATGGCCCGGAGAAATTTTAGGTGATCCTAGTCCGGGGTGCATGGCCCACTTGGAAGACGTGTGCTATAGCACACGAAAATTTGGGGATCGGGCGAAATTCTAGTTTATTGGTCGTAAAATGCAAAACATGAGGAATGATCATGGAGGGGCATTAACAATGGTTCCTTAGATCATATTGGATGTCCCGGAAAAATTTTAGGCGATCGGGGTCCGGGAGTCCCGGGACCATTTGGAAGGTGTGGATAGCACACGAAAATATGGGAAACGGGCAGAATTCTAGTTTTTTTCCCGCAAAATGCAAACAATGAGGAACGATCATGGAGGGGCGGTGACTATGGTTCCTTAGGTCATATTTGATGCCTCACAAAAATTTTAGGCGATCTGATTCCGGTGGGCCCGGCCCACTCGGAAGGCGTGGGCTATTGCACATGCAAAATATGGGAATAGGACGGAATTCTAGATTCTTGGCCGAAAAACCCAAAAAATGAGGAACGATCATGGCAGGGCGGTGACTATGGTTCCATATGTCGTATTTGATTTCCCGAAAAACTTTTAGGTTTTCCGGCTCCGTGGGACCCTACCCATTGGGAAGGAGTGGGCTAGCATACGAAAATATGGGAATCTGGCGCAATACTAGTTTTTTGGCCGAACAATGCAAACAATGAGGAACGATCATGGCGGGGGGCGACTATGATTCCTTAGGTCATATTTAATGGCGTGTAAAATTTTAGGCGATCCGAGTCCGGGGGTTCCGGGACCACTTGGAATGCGTGGGCCATAGCACACGAAAATATGGGAATCGGGCGTAATTCTCGTTTTTTGGCCGAAAAACGCCAAAACTGAGGAACGATCATGGCGGGGAAGTGACTATGTTCCTTAGGTTGTATTTGATGGCCCGGAAAAATTTTAGGCGATCGGGGTCTGGGGGTTCCAGGACCAGTTGGAAGGCATGGGCTATAGAACACGAAAATATGGGAATCGGGCAGAATTCTAGTTTATTAGCCGAAAAGTGCAAAAAATGAGGAACAATCATGGCGGGGCGGTGACAATGGTTCCTTAGGTCGTATTTGATTGAACGGAAAATTTTTAGGCAATCGGGGTCAGGAGGTCCCGGGACCAGTTGGAAGGCGTGGGCTATAGCACACGAAAGTATGGGAATCGGGCGAAATTCTAGATTTTTGGCCGAAAAGTTCAAAAGATGAGGAACGATCATGGCGGGGCAGTGACTATGGTTTATTAGTTCGTATCTGAATGCCCGAACAATTTTTAGGCGATCCGAGTTCGGGGGGCCAGGCCCACTCGGAAGGAGTGGGCTATAGCACACGCAAATATGGGAATCGCGTGGAATTCTAGTTTTTGGCTGAAAAATGCAAATATGAGGAACGATCATGGCGGGGCGGTGACTATGGTTCCTTAGGTCATATTTGATGGCCTGTAAAATTTTTAGGCGATCGGTGTCCGGGGGTCCCGGGACCACTTGGAAGGCGTGGGCTATAGCACACGAAAATATGAGAATCGGGCTGAATTCTAGTTTTTTGGCCAAAAATGCAAAAAATGAGGAACAATCATGGCGGTGCGGTGACTATGGTTCTTTAGGTCATATGTGATGGCCCGAAAAATTTTTATGAGCTCGGGGTTCAGGGGTCCAGGGACCACTTGGAAGGCGTGGGCTCTAGCACACGAAAATATTGGAATTGGGCAGAATTCTAGTTTTTAGGCCGAAAAATTTAAAAAATGAGGTACACTCATGGAGGGGTGGTGACAATGGTTCCTTAGGTCGTATTTGATGGCCCGAAAATTTTTTAGGCGATCAGAGTCCGGGGGCCCCAGCGGAATTCTAATTTTTAGACGAAAAACGCAAAAAATGAGGAATGATCATGGGTTACTTAGGTCGTATTTGATGGCCCAGAAACATTTTAGGCGATCGAGATCCGGGGATCCCGGGACCACTTAGAAGGCATGGGTTATAGCACACGAATATATGAGAATCGGGCGGAATTCTTATTTTTAGGCCGAAAAATGCAAAAACTAAGGAACGATCATGGCGGGGCGGTGACTATGGTTCCATAGGTTGTATGTTATGGACCGGAAAAATTTTAGGCGATCCAAGTCCGGGTAGCCCGGAACCACTCGAAAGTAGCACACAAAAATATGGGAATCGGGCACAATTCTAGTGTTTTGGCCGAAAAACGTAAAAATGAGGAATGATCATGGCGGGGCGGTGACTATGGTTCCTTAGGTCGTATTTGATGGCCCGATAAAATTTTAGGCGATCACAGTCCGGGGGGCCCGGCCCACTCGGAAGGCGTGGGCGCACACGGAAATATGGAAATCGGGCGGAATTCTAGTTTTTTAGCCGAAAAATACAAAAACTGAGGAACGATTATGGCGGGGTGGTGACTATGGTTCCTATGGTCATATTTGATGGCCTGAAAAGGTTTTAGAAAATTGGGGTTCGGGGGTCCCGGGACTACCTGGAAGGCGTGGTTTATAGCACACGAAAATATGAGAATCAAGCAGAATTCTAGTATTTTGGCCATAAAATGCAAAGAATGAGGAAAGTTCATGTCTGGGCGGTGACTATGGTTCCTTAGGTCGTATTTGATGGCCCGGAAAAATTTTAGGCAATCCGGCTCCTTGGGGTCCTACCCATTAGCAAGGCGTGGGCTATAGCACACGAAAATATGGGAATCCTGCGGAATTCTAATATTTTGGCAGAAAAATGCAAAAAATGAGGAATGATCAAGGCGGGGCGGTGACTATGGCTACTTAGGTCGTATTTGATGGCCTAGAAAAATTTTAGGCTATAGGGGTCCGGGGGTCCCGGGACCACTTGGAAGGCATGGGCTATAGCACACGATTGGAATCGGGTGGAATTCTAAATTTTTGGCCGAAAAACGCAAAAAATGAGGAATGATCAGGGTGGGGCGGTGAGAACACGAAAATATGAGAATCGGGCGGAATTCTAGTTTTTTGGCCGAAAAATGCAATAAATGAGGAACGATCATGGCGGGGCAGTGACTATGGTTTCTTACGTTGTATTTGATGGCCCAAAAGAGTTTTAGACTATCCAAGTCTGTGGGGCTTGGCCCACTCAGAAGGCGTGGGCTACAGCATACAAAAATATTGGAATCGGGTAGAATTCTAATATTTTGGCCGAAAAAAGCAATAAATGATGAACGATCATGGCGGGGCGGTGACTATGGTTCCTTAGGTCGTATTTGATGGCCCAGAAAAAATTTAGGCGATCGGGGTTCGGGGATCCCGGGACCACTTGGAAGGCATGGGCTATAACATACGAAAATATAGGAATCGGGCGGAATTCTAGTTGTTTGGTCGAAAAATGCAGAAAATGATGAACGATCATGGCGGGGCGGTGAATATGGTTCCCTGGGTCGTATTTGATGGCCCGAAAATATTTTAGGCGATCCGAGTCAGGGGGTCCCTGCCCACTCGGAAGGCGTGGGCTATAGCACACGAAAATATGAGAATCGGGCGGAATTCTAGTTGTTTTGCCGAAAAACGTAAAACATGAGGAACAATCATGGCGAGGCTGTGACTATGGTTCATTACGTCATATTTGATGGCCCGAAAATTTTTAAGGAGATCCTACTCCGGGGGGCCCGGCTCACTCGAAAGGCGTGGGCGCACACGAAAATATAGAAATCGGGCAGAATTCTAATGTTTTGGCCGAAAAACGCAAAAAATAAGTAACGATCATGGAGGGGTGGTGACTATGGTTCCTTAGGTCGTATTTGATGAACCGTAAAAATTTTAGGCGATCGGGGTTCGGGGGCCCTGACCACTCGGAAGGCGTGGGCTATAGCACACGAAAATATGGGAATCGGGCAGAATTCAAAGTTTTTGCCGACAAATGCAAAAGATGAGAAACGCTCATGGTGGGCGGTGACTATGGTTCCTTAGGTCATATTGGATGGCCCGAAATGATTTTAGGAGATCGAGGTTCGGGGGTCCCGGGACCACTTGGAAGGCGTGGGTTATAACACACGAAAATATGGGAATCGGGCAGAATTCTAGTTTTTTGGCCGTAAAATGCAAAAAGTGAGGAACGATCATGGCGGGGCGGTGACTATTGTTCCTTAGGTCATATTTAATGGACCGAAAAATTTTTAGGCAATCCCAGTCCGGGGGTCCAGGGACCACTTGGAAGGCGTGGGCTATATAGCGCACGAAAATATGAGAATCGGGCGGAATTCTAGTTTTTTGGCCGAAAAATGCAACAAATGAGGAACGATCATGGCAGGGAAGTTACTATGGTTTCTTAGGTCGTATTTGATGGCCTGAAAAAATTTTAGGCGATCCAAGTCCCGGGGGGCTCGGCCCACTCGTAAGGCGTGGGCTATAGTATACAAAAATATTGGAATCGGGCAGAATTCTAATATTTTGGGCGAATAAAGCAATAAATGAGGAACGATCATGGCAGAGCGGTTTTCTATGGTTCCTTAGGTCATATTTGATGGCCCAGAAAAATTTTAGGCAATCGGGGTTCGGGGATCCTGGGACCACTTGGAAGGCGTGGGCTATAGCACACGAAAATATGGGAATCGGGCAGAATTCTAGTTTTTTGGCCGAAAAATGCAGAAAATGAGGAACGATCATGGCGAGGCGGTGACTATGGTTCCCTAGGTCATATGTGATGGCCCGAAAAAATTTTAGGCAATCCGAGCCAGGGGGCCCTGTCCACTCGGAAGGTGTGGGCTATAGCACACGAAAATATGGAAATCGTGCGGAATTCTAATTGTTTTGCCGAAAAACGCAAAACATGAGGAACGATCATGGTGGGGCAGTGACTATGGTTCCTTAGGTCATATTTGGTGGCTGAAAGGTTTTTAGGAGATCCCAGTCCGGGGGGCCTGACCCACTCAGAAGGCGTGGGCACACACGAAAATATGGGAATCGGGCGGAATTCTAATTTTTTAGCCGAAAAACGCAAAAAATGTTAACGATCATGGAGGGGCAGTGACTATGGTTCCTTAGGTTGTAGTTGATGAACCGGAAAATTTTTAGGGGATCGGGGTATGGGGGCTGTGACCACTCGTAAGGCGTGGGCTATAGCACACAAAAATATGGGAATCGGGCAGAATTCAAGGTTTTTGGCCGAAAAACAAAAAAAATGAGAAACTCTAAAGGCGGGGCGGTGACTATGGTTCCTTAGGTCGTAATTTATGGCCAGAAAATTTTTTAGGAGATCGGGGTTCGGGGGTCCCGGGACCAATTGGAAGGTGTGGGCTATAGCACACGAAAATATGGGAATCAGGCAGAATTCTAGTTTTTTGGCTGTAAAATGCAAAAAGTGAGGAACGATCATGGCGGGGCGGTGACTATGGTTCCCTAGGTCGTATTTAATGGACCGGAAAAATTTTAGGTTATCCGAGTCCGGGGGTCCCGGGAGCACTTGGAAGGCGTGGGCTATAGCACACGAAAATATGAGAATCGGGCGTAATTCTTGTTTTTTGGCCGAAAAATGCAAAAAATGAGGAACGATCATGGCAGGGAAGTGACTATGGTTTCTTAGGTCGTATTCGATGGCCCGAAAAAATTTTAGGCGATCCAAGTCCGGGGGGCTCGGCTCACTCGAAAGGGGTGGGCTATAGCATACAAAAATATTGGAATCGGGCAGAATTCTAATATTTTGGGCGAATAAAGCAATAAATGAGGAACGATCATGGCGGAGCGGTGACTATGGTTCCTTAGGTCATATTTGATAGCCCAGAAAAACTTTAGGCTATCGGGATTCGGGGATACTGGGACCACTTGGAAGGCGTGGGCTATAGCACACGAAAATATGGGAATCGGGCGGAATTCTAGTTTTTTGGCCGAAAAATGCAGAGTATGAGGAACGATCATGGCGAGGTGGTGACTATGGTTCCCTAGGTCGTATTTGATGGCCCGAAAAAATTTTAGGCGATCCGAGTCAGGGGGGCCCTGCCCACTCGGAAGGCGTGGGATATAGAATATGAAAATATGGAAATCGGGCGGAATTCAAATTGTTTTGCCGAAAAACGTAAAACGTGAGGAACGATCATGGTGGGGCAGTGACTATGGTTCCTTAGGTCATATTTGGTGGCCAAAACAATTTTAGGAGATCCCAGTCCGGGGGGCCCGACCCATTCAGAAGGCGTGGGCGCACACGAAAATATAGGAATCAGGCGGAATTCTAATATTTTGGCCGAATAGCGCAAACAATGAGTAACGATCATGGAGGGGTGGTGACTATGGTTCCTTAGGTCATATTTGATGAACCGGAAATATTTTAGGGGATCGGGGTCTGGAGGGCCGTGACCACTCGTAAGGCGTGGGCTATAGCACACAAAAATATGGGAATCGGGTAGAATTCAAGGTTTTTGGCCGAAAAACCAAAAACAATGAGAAACGCTAATGGCAGGGCGGTGACTATGGTTCCTTAGGTCGTATGTTATGGCCCGAAAATCTTTTAGGAGATCGGGGTTCGGGGGTCCCGGGACCACTTGGAAGGCGTGGGCTATAGCACACGAAAATATGGGAATCAGGCGGAATTCTAGTTTTTTGGCCTTAAAATGCAAAAGGCGAGGAACGATCATGGAGGGGAGGTGACTATGGTTCCTTAGGTCATATTTAATGGACCGGAAAAATTTTAGGTGATCCGAGTCTGGGGTCCCGGGACCACTTGGAAGGCATGGGCTATAGCATATGAAAATATGGGAATCGGGCGGAATTCCAGTATTTTGGCCAAAACATGCAAAACATGAGGAACGATCATGGCGGGGAAGTGACTATGTTTCTTAAGTCGTATTTGATGGCCTGAAAAGGTTTTAGGCGATCCAAGTCCGGGGGACTCGGCCCACTCGGAAGGCGTGGGCTATAGCTTACAAAAATATGGGAATTAGGAAGAATTCTAATATTTTGGCTGAATAAAGCAATAAATGAGGAACGATCATGGCAGGGAAGTGACTATGGTTTCTTAGGTCGTATTTGATGGCCCGAAAAAATTTTAGGCGATCCAAGTCCGGGGGGCTCGGCTCACTCGGAAAGGGTGGGCTATAGCATACAAAAATATTGAAATCGGGCAGAATTCTAATATTTTGGGCGAATAAAGCAATAAATGAGGAACGATCATGGCGTAGCGGTGACTATGGTTCCTTAGGTCATATTTGATAGCCCAGAAAAATTTTAGGCTATCGGGGTTCGGGGATACTGGGACCACTTGGAAGGCGTGGGCTATAGCAGACGAAAGTTTGGGAATCGGGCGGAATTCTAGTTTTTTGGCCGAAAAATGCAGAGTATGAGGAACGATCATGGCGAGGTGGTGACTATGGTTCCCTAGGTCGTATTTGATGGCCCGAAAAAATTTTAGGCGATCCGAGTCAGGAGGGCCCTGCCCACTCGGAAGGCGTGGGCTATAGCACATGAAAATATGGAAATCAAGCGGAATTCAAATTGTTTGGCCGAAAAACGTAAAACATGAGGAACGATCATGGTGGGGCAGTGACTATGGTTCCTTAGGTCATATTTGGTGGCCGAAACAATTTTAGGAGATCCCAGTCCGGGGGCCCCGACCCATGCAGAAGGCGTGGGCGCACACGAAAATATAGGAATCAGGCGGAATTCTAATTGTTTGGCCAAAAAGCGCAAACAATGAGTAACGATCATGGAGGGGTGGTGACTATGGTTCCTTAGGTCATATTTGATGAACCGGAAATATTTTAGGGGATCGGGGTCTGGGGGGCCGCGACCACTCGTAAGGCGTGGGCTATAGCACACAAAAATATGGGAATCGGGCAGAATTCAAGGTTTTTGGCCGAAAAAACAAAAACAATGAGAAACGCTAATGGCGGGGCGGTGACTATGGTTCCTTAGGTCGTATTTTATGGCCCGAAAAGTTTTTAGGAGATCGGGGTTCGGGGGTCCCGGGACCACTTGGAAGGCGTGGGCTATAGCACACGAATATATGGGAATCGGGCTGAATTCTAGTTTTTTGGCCGTAAAATGCAAAAGGTGAGGAACGATCATGGCGGGGCGGTGACTATGGTTCCTTAGGTCATATTTAATGGACCGGAAAATTTTTAGGTGATCCGAGTCTGGGGTCCCAGGACCACTTGGAAAGCATGGGCTATAGCACATGAAAATATGGGAATCGGGCGGAATTCCAGTTTTTTGGCCAAAAAATGCAAAACATGAGGAACGATCATGGCGGGGAAGTGACTATGTTTCTTAAGTCGTATTTGATGGCCCGAAAAATTTTTAGGCGATCCAAGTCCGGGGGACTCGGCCCACTCGGAAGGCGTGGGCTATAGCTTACACAAATATGGGAATTAGGAAGCATTCTAATATTTTGGCTGAATAAAGCAATAAATGAGGAACGATCATGGCACGGAAGTGACTATGGTTTCTTAGGTCGTATTTGATGGCCCGAAAAATTTTTAGGCGATCCAAGTCCAGGGGGATCGGCTCACTCGGAAGGGGTGGGCTATAGCATACAAAAATATTGGAATCGGGCAGAATTCTAATATTTTGGGCGAATAAAGCAATAAATGAGGAACGATCATGTCGGAGCGGTGACTATGGTTCCTTAGGTCATATTTGATAGCCCAGAAAAATTTTAGGCTATCGGGGTTCTGGGATACTGGGACAACTTGGAAGACGTGGGCTATAGCACACGAAAATATGGGAATCGGGCGGAATTCTAGTTTTCTGGCCGCAAAATGCAGAGTATGAGGAACGATCATGGCGAGGTGGTGACTATGGTTCCCTAGGTCGTATTTGATGGCCCGAAAAACTTTTAGGCGATCCGAGTCAGGGGGGCCTGCCCACTCGGAAGGCGTGGGCTATAGCACATGCAAATATGGAAATCGGGCGAAATTCAAATTGTTTTGCCGAAAAACGTAAAACATGAGGAACGATCATGGTGGGGCAGTGACTATGGTTCCTTAGGTCATATTTGGTGGCCGAAACAATTTTAGGAGATCCCAGTCCGGGGGGCCCGACCGGCCCGAAAAGTTTTTAGGAGATCGGGGTTCGGGGGTCTCGGGACCACTTGGAAGGCATGGGCTATAGCACACGAATATATGGGCATCGGGCAGAATTCTAGTTTTTTGGCCGTAAAATGCAAAAGGTGAGGAACGATCATGGTGGGGCAGTGACTATGGTTCCTTAGGTCATATTTGGTGGCCGAAACAATTTTAGGAGATCCCAGTCCGGGGGGCCCGACCGGCCCGAAAAGTTTTTAGGAGATCGGGGTTCGGGGGTCTCGGGACCACTTGGAAGGCATGGGCTATAGCACACGAATATATGGGAATCGGGCAGAATTCTAGTTTTTTGGCCGTAAAATGCAAAAGGTGAGGAACGATCATGGCGGGGAGGTGACTATGGTTCCTTAGGTCATATTTAATGGACCGGAAAAATTTTAGGTGATCCGAGTCTGGGGTCCCGGGACCACTTGGAAGGCATGGGCTATAGCACATGAAAATATGGGAATCGGGCGGAATTCCATTTTTTGGCCAAAAAATGCAAAACATGAGGAACGATCATGGCGGGGAAGTGACTATGTTTCTTAAGTCATATTTGATGGCCCGATAAAGTTTTAGGCGATCCAAGTCCGGGGGACTCGGCCCACTCGGAAGGCGTGGGCTATAGCTTACAAAAATATGGGAATTAGGAAGAATTCTAATATTTTGGCTTAACAAAGCAATAAATGAGGAACGATCATGGCACGGAAGTGACTATGGTTTCTTAGGTCGTATTTGATGGCCCGAAAAAATTTTAGGCGATCCAAGTCCGGGGGGCTCGACTCACTCGGAAGGGGTGGGCTATAGCATACAAAAATATTGGAATCGGGTAGAATTCTAATATTTTTGGCGAATAAAGCAATAAATGAGGAACGATCATGGCGGAGCGGTGACTATGGTTCCTTAGGTCATATTTGATAGCCCAGAAAAATTTTAGGCTATCGGGGTTCGGGGATACTGGGACAACTTGGAAGACGTGGGCTATAGCACACGAAAATATGGGAATCGGGCGGAATTCTAGTTTTCTGGCCGCAAAATGCAGAGTATGAGGAACGATCATGGCGAGGTGGTGACTATGGTTCCCTAGGTCGTATTTGATGGCCCGAAAAAATTTTAGGCGATCCGAGTCAGGGGGGCCCTGCCCACTGGAAGGCGTGGGCTATAGCACATGAAAATATGGAAATCGGGCGAAATTCAAATTGTTTTGCCGAAAAACGTACAACATGAGGAACGATCATGGTGGGGCAGTGACTATGGTTCCTTAGGTCATATTTGGTGGCCGAAACAATTTTAGGAGATCCCAGTCCGGGGGGCCCGACCGGCCCGAAAAGTTTTTAGGAGATCGGGGTTCGGGGGTCTCGGGACCACTTGGAAGGCATGGGCTATAGCACACGAATATATGGGAATCGGGCAGAATTCTAGTTTTTTGGCCGTAAAATGCAAAAGGTGAGGAACGATCATGGCGGGGAGGTGACTATGGTTCCTTAGGTCATATTTAATGGACCGGAAAAATTTTAGGTGATCCGAGTCTGGGGTCCCGGGACCACTTGGAAGGCATGGGCTATAGCACATGAAAATATGGGAATCGGGCGGAATTCCATTTTTTGGCCAAAAAATGCAAAACATGAGGAACGATCATGGCGGGGAAGTGACTATGTTTCTTAAGTCATATTTGATGGCCCGATAAAGTTTTAGGCGATCCAAGTCCGGGGGACTCGGCCCACTCGGAAGGCGTGGGCTATAGCTTACAAAAATATGGGAATTAGGAAGAATTCTAATATTTTGGCTTAACAAAGCAATAAATGAGGAACGATCATGGCACGGAAGTGACTATGGTTTCTTAGGTCGTATTTGATGGCCCGAAAAAATTTTAGGCGATCCAAGTCCGGGGGGCTCGACTCACTCGGAAGGGGTGGGCTATAGCATACAAAAATATTGGAATCGGGTAGAATTCTAATATTTTTGGCGAATAAAGCAATAAATGAGGAACGATCATGGCGGAGCGGTGACTATGGTTCCTTAGGTCATATTTGATAGCCCAGAAAAATTTTAGGCTATCGGGGTTCGGGGATACTGGGACAACTTGGAAGACGTGGGCTATAGCACACGAAAATATGGGAATCGGGCGGAATTCTAGTTTTCTGGCCGCAAAATGCAGAGTATGAGGAACGATCATGGCGAGGTGGTGACTATGGTTCCCTAGGTCGTATTTGATGGCCCGAAAAAATTTTAGGCGATCCGAGTCAGGGGGGCCCTGCCCACTGGAAGGCGTGGGCTATAGCACATGAAAATATGGAAATCGGGCGAAATTCAAATTGTTTTGCCGAAAAACGTACAACATGAGGAACGATCATGGTGGGGCAGTGACTATGGTTCCTTCGGTCAAATTTGGTGGCCGAAACAATTTTAGGAGATCCCAGTCCGGGGGGCCCGACCCATTCAGAAGACGTGGGCGCACACAACAATATAGGAATCAGGCGGAATTCTAATATTTTGGCCGAAAAGCGCAAACAATGAGTAACGATCATAGAGGGGTGGTGACTATGGTTCCTTAGGTCATATTTGATTAACCGGAAATATTTTAGGGGATCGGGGTCTGGGGGGCCGTGACCACTCGTAAGGCATGGGCTATAGCACACAAAAATATGGGAATCGGGCAGAATTCAAGGTTTTTGGCCGAAAAACCAAAACAAATGAGAAACGCTAATGGCGGGGTGGTGACTATGGATCTTTAGGTCGTATTTTATGGCCCGAAAAGTTTTTAGGAGATCGGTGTTCGGGGGTCCCGGGACCACTTGGATGGCGTGGGCTATAGCACACGAAAATATGGGAATCGG